>JAUBNQ010000013.1:403697-438975 GCA_032353495.1 Ctenopoma kingsleyae
CATCACATATCTCCTATCATGCATACTTAAACTTTAAACATTATTGCAAGGTGCCAAACAAACAAAAATATCTCAAATACTATACCTCGGATTTTTGAGAGAGAGGAGAAGTAGCTGAAGAGTTTGATGTATAATATGTGCATGATAGGTGTTATGACCCTAGGTCAAAATATGTTATTATTTTTATGTTGATGTCTCTCTCTCTCTGCCCCTCCCAACCAAACTATCTGTGATGTTAGTTGTTAGTTTGATATACTGAGAAATTGTATTCGTGTTGTATTGATAGATATGATAGATAGCTTTGAGAGCCAGTCAGTTTGTTTGTGTTTCATGTTTGATTTTGTTTTCACTTGTACATAATCCATTGTAAATATTGAGCACTTAGTAGCCACCGTAGGAGTGAGTAGCCCTTTATGTTCTGTTTGTTTTCTCCTGTTTTGGTTTAGGAGTTTAGGTCAGAGAACCTGTATTTGTTTTGTTTTTTTTTGTTTGGTTTAGGTAAGCTAAGGGCCGTATTAGTTGTTTTGTTTGTTGTTTTGGGCTATGCTCAACTCTGAAGCCATTAAAACCACTTTTGAATTTACTAGAGAAGTTTGCTGACTTTGCTTGGGAGTGGGAAGAGGGGGCAGCCCCATGTTATGTCCAGCTCACTCCTAGACTGGGTCATAACAGTATGTAAAAGTTGTGTCATTAAAAGAGTAAAAACCTATACCAATAATTTCCGATATTACATTTTAATGCGGATATCGGCCGATAATATCAGACATCCCTAATATATATCCTTTCACCTTATAGGGTGGTGGGTAAACCTGGCATCCCAGTTGGACCCATTAAGTTCAAAGATGTTACTGCTGATGGTGCTACGCTGAAGTGGGGTGCTCCCAAAGATGATGGTGGCTCAGAGATCACCAACTATATCCTGGAAAAGAGGGACTCCATCACCAACATGTGGGTGACCGTGTCTTCCTCTGTTGAGACCAACACCATGAGGGTGACTGGCCTCTATGAGGGCACAGAATATATTTTCAGAGTCTGTGCTGAGAACAAGTATGGCGTGGGTGAAGGACTCAAGTCTGACCCAATTGTTGCTAAACATCCATTTAGTAAGTATCCATAACTTTGCTGTAATTTTTTTATTAATGTTGAATGGAGAGTAGTTGTAACAGTGTGGAAGCTTTTCCTAACTGCTCCATGACTGCTTTTCTACAGATGTCCCTGATGCTCCTCTTCCTCCTCAAGTCATGAGCATGCGTCACGATTCTGCTTACCTGGCCTGGTCTGACCCCAGGAAGACTGGAGGATCTCCAATAACAGGTGCAGACAACTTGAACACACACCTGCTGTCAAACAGCTTCTGTCATTAAACGTAAATTTAGTCTTTTTTTAATATCCGTATGTTGTGTATGGGGCACGTGATTTTAATGTTTTTTTTCCCTCTTTGATTTTAAATGTAGGCTACCATGTTGAGTTCAAGGAGAGGAACAGTATTTTGTGGAAGAGGGCGAGCCCAGCTGCCCTGAAGATGAAGGAACATAAGGTCTCTGGGCTGACTGAAGGCCTTGAATATGAGTTCAGAGTCATGGCAATCAACCTGGCTGGTATTGGCAGACCAAGTGCTCCCACAGATCCACAGGTGGCTCTGGATCCTATTGGTAAGTTTAAAACGTTTTATAGTACAGTTATAAAAGCAAATATAAAAGAAACACTAATTAGATAAATTTACAACAGTGCATTCCTATTTTCATGTCTGTATTATTAGATGCTCCTGGTAAACCTGATGTGATCAGTATAACCCGAAGCACCGTGACCCTGCAGTGGACTGAACCACAGTTTGATGGTGGTCATAGGCTGACGGGCTACATTGTTGAGAGGCGCGACCTGCCGTCTAAGGTCTGGGTGAAGGCCAACAATGTGAATGTTGTGGAGCCTGCATACACTGTTACCGATCTGCAGGAAGGCTGCAAATACGAGTTCAGAATCAGGGCAAAGAATGCTGCTGGTGCGCTGAGCCCGCCATCTGAACAGACAGATACCATTATCTGCAGAGATGAATATGGTGAGCATATAAAATTACTTACTTTAGTGAGACACTATGACCATAAGCTAGAGACATGGCATACTGCATGCTAAATTAAACTTTCATGTTTTCTCCAACAGCTGCACCAACCATTATTATTGACGCACAAGTGATGGAGGGTCTGACTGTCCGAGCTGGAGATACAATTGTCATTACTGCCACAAGCATTTTAGGCAAACCTGCACCAACCTCATGCTGGTCAAAGGGAGGGAAGTACTTCAAACCTTCTGACCTTGTTCATATTGAGACCACTGCAACTTCCTCTACTCTATCGATCAAATATGCCAGCAGGAAGGACTCTGGAGAATACACCATCACTGCCAGCAACCCCTTCGGTGTAAAGGAGGAAACTGTAAGAGTCAAAGTTCTGGATGTTCCTGGTTCTCCTGGGCCGATTGAATGTAGTGGCATTTCCTCTGAAAAAGTCACTCTTACATGGACAGCTCCAACTGAGGACGGAGGTTCTCCCATAAAGTATTACACCCTGGAGAAGAGGGAAACCAGCCGTCTGCTCTGGACTGTCCTGGAGGAGAAGGTCATCGACTGTCACTATGTGGCCAACAAGCTCATCCAGGGCAACGAGTACTTCTTCAGGGTCTCTGCTATCAACCAGTATGGTGCCAGTGAGCCATCTCACTCTGAGGCTGTCAAGATGGTTGATAGATTTGGTATGAACGGTTTGTTCTTCAATGCGTTTATCGTACTTAGATGTTTAAAGTTAAAGTATAGATAAAAGTATAAAATATCAATAAAGTATTACCCTACCTTAACTCTAAAAAATATAGACTACTGAATCCAGATTGATGAATGTGTTTCTTTTAATCCATATGTGTAGTTCCTCCTGGTCCACCATCCAAACCAGAGGTTGAGAAAGTTGATGGCCATTCAGCTACTGTGACCTGGAGGAGACCAACTGAGGATGGAGGAAGTGATATTATAGGTTACAGTGTTGAGAAGAAGGAGAAAAAGGGAATGAGATGGATCAGGGCATCCAAGAAGTCTGTTGCTGAGCTCAGCTATGAAGTCACTGGTCTCACTAAGGGTGTGGAGTATGAGTTCCGTGTTCTTGCTGAGAACAAAGCTGGATTTGGAGAGCCAAGTGAACCATCTATGTCTGTCAGAACAGTTGTTGTTGCCTGTAAGTAAAAAATGTTTCAGCTGTCACAAGCAAATTTCAATATAAAATTATTAAGTTAAGATACTTACTATATGAGATATTGTATATATGTATATAACAGTTTACGGAACAGAATGTCATATTTAGTTAGAACTCTAACCACTTTTTTTTGTTTGGCAGTTGTGCCTGGACCTCCAGTAAATCCAAGAGTCACAGATACAACCAAGACCACTGCCACTCTAAACTGGGGAAAACCTCTTGATAATGGTGGACTTGAAGTCATTGGGTACCTAATTGAGCACAAGAAGGAAGGAACAGAAGAATGGGTTAAAGATACTACATCTCCACTTAGAATCACAGAGTTTGTTGTTCCAGAGCTACAAACTGGTGCAAAATATCACTTCAGAATTAGTGCTGTGAATGCAAAAGGAGCAGGTGAACCTGCTGAAACCCAGGAACTGGTTGAGATTGTAGAATGTGCTGCTGAGCCAGGATTGGAGCTGGATGTTGAGCTGAGAAGAACTCTTGTTGTCAGGGCAGGCTGCTCCATTCGACTCTTTGTGCCAATCAAGGGACGTCCTACACCTACTGTTACCTGGACAAAGGAAGGTGGTCCTGTCCCACGTGCAGTCATTGACAGTACTGAGTCATTTACAATGCTGCTCATTCCTGAGAGTTCAAGGACTGATGCAGGTAAATATGAGCTTACCCTCGAAAACTCAGCTGGAAAGAAGAGCGCTGATATACATGTGAGAGTTCTGGATTCACCTGGACCTCCACTTAACTTAAAACCAGTCAAGATTGACAAGGAAAGCATTACTCTGCAGTGGGAGATACCGCTCATTGATGGTGGAGCCAAGATCACAAACTACATAATTGAGAAGAGAGAATCAACACGCAAGGCTTTTGCCACTGCTGTTACAAATTGTCCAACCACCTCAGTCAGGATTGGTGACCTGAGTGAAGGCTGTGAGTACTATTTCAGAGTGTCTGCTGAGAATGAGTATGGCATTGGTGAGGCTGTTGAAACTGTGGATCCCATCCGTGCATCCCAAGCACCAACTCCTCCAGGAAGTATTATTCCTACTGATATAACCAAGAACTCTGTGAGCCTGGCTTGGACCAAACCCAAACATGATGGTGGTAGCAGAATCACAGGATATGTACTTGAAGCCCAGAAGAAGGGAACTGATCAGTGGACCCATGTAACAACAGTCAAGGCCATGGATTTCACAGTGAAGAGTCTAAATGAGAATGAGGAGTACATTTTCCGTGTAATGGCCGTCAACCAGTCAGGTAGAAGTGCTCCACGTGACAGCAAACCTATAGTTGTCAAGGATTCTACCTCACTGCCTGAGTTTGATTTGCGTGGTGTATGTCAGAGGACCGTTATTGCCAAGGCAGGAGATAACATCAAGGTTGAAATTCCAGTTATGGGACGTCCTAGACCAAGTATCTCTTGGCAGAAGGATGGTCAAGCTCTGAAGCTCACACAGAGAACCAATGTGGAGACTACTGCAGCTACTGTTATTCTAAGTGTAAATGAATGCACCACAGCAGACAGTGGTACGTACACCATGACAGGAAAGAATATTGTTGGTTCTGTGTCAGACAACATCTTCATCAAAGTGCATGATGTACCTGGGCCACCTAAGGGACCAGTAAAGATTGTGGAGATATCTCGTACCTGTTGCATTTTTGCATGGGACACTCCTGAGAATGATGGCGGTGTTCCAATAAACAATTATGTTGTTGAAATTAGAGACACAACCTCCCAAACATGGACAGAGCTGTCTTCCAATGTCATCCGCACTGTGTTCAAAGCGACTCGGTTAACCACTGGATCAGAGTACCAGTTCAGAATAAAGGCTAAAAACAGATATGGTGTTGGACCACCCATCACATCAGAGGCAGTAGTGGCTGCCTATCCATTTAAAGTCCCTGGACCTCCTGGTACACCTAGTGTTGTTGCATTTACCAAGGACTCTATAACAATTGGCTGGAATGAGCCAGTGTCTGATGGTGGAAATGAAGTTATTGGTTATCATGTAGAGAGGAAAGAAAGAAGCAGTATCGTGTGGCATAAGATCAGCAAGGGTATTGTGAAAGGAAACCTCTTTAAATCCACTGGGCTTGAAGATGGAATTGCCTATGAGTTCCGTGTAATGGCTGAAAACATGGCTGGAATTGGTAAGCCCAGCAAGGCCTCAGAACCAATGCTGGCCTTGGACCCTGTAGATCCCCCAGGTCAGCCTGTACCAATATTTGCCAACAAGAATGCCATTACTATTCAGTGGTCAAAGCCTGAGTATGATGGTGGTTTCAAAATTACTGGCTACACAGTGGAAAAGAGAGAGCTGCCTGCTGGCCGCTGGATCAGAGCAAATTTTACCAACATCATTGAGACATCATTCACTGTCAGTGGACTGACTCAAGATGCCTCCTATGAGTTCCGTGTCATTGCTAGAAACTCAGCAGGTGCAGTAAGTATGCCTTCTGAGCCTTCAGACCCAATTATCTGCAAAGACGACATTATCGAGCCACGTATTATGGTTGATGCCATCTTTAAGGATGTTGTTCTAGTGAAGGCAGGAGAATCCTTCAAGCTTGATGCTGACATTGCTGGTCAACCCACACCATCTATGGTTTGGACCAAGAATGGAAAGGAGGTTGAGAACACAATGAAACTTGAGGTTAAATTTACTGAACTGACCACCACTCTAACCAACAAGGATTCTATCAGATCAGATGGAGGTGAATTTATTTTGACTGCCACTAATGTTGGTGGATTTGCTAAGCACATCTTTAATATTAAAGTTCTTGACAGACCTGGGCCACCAGTTGGACCTCTTAAAGTGTCTAATGTCACAGCTGACAACTGTGGGCTCACATGGGCTCCACCTGCTGATGATGGTGGTGCCAAGATTGAAGGCTATGTTATTGAGAAGCGTGAGTCAAGCAGACTGGTTTGGACCAATGTGGTTTCAGATCTACAAGAAACACAATATAAGGTGACTAAGCTGCTCAAAGGAGATGAATATATCTTTAGAGTTATGGCAGTAAACAAATATGGACTGGGTGAGCCTCTTGTATCAGAACCAATTATTGCAGACAACCCATATGTGGTTCCAGATCCTCCAGAAAATCCTGAGGTGACAGCTATCACTAAAGATTCAATGGTTATAATGTGGCAAGCACCTAAGAGTGATGGTGGAACTCCTATCATCAACTACAATGTTGAAAGGAAAGACAGAATAGGCCTACGCTGGGTCAAATGCAACAAAAGGAAGGTCAAAGATCTACAATTCAAGGCAACAGGCCTTGTTGTTGGACATGAATATGAATTCAGAATAACTGCTGAGAATGCTGTCGGACTGAGTGTACCAAGTGTTTCCAGTCCATTCTACAAGGCAACTGATGCATTGTACAAGCCAGGGGCTCCATGCAACCCTAGAATTTTGGACACAACTAGGTCCTCAATTACTGTTGCCTGGAACAAACCTGTATATGATGGTGGCTCTGATATCACTGGCTACATAGTGGAGACCTGCATCCCATCTGAAAAGGTGGAAGATGAAGAATGGACCATTGTGACACCTAAAGGTGGTCTACTTGCCACATCATTCACCGTTATTAACCTGAAGGAGAACCAGGAGTACAAGATTAACATCTCAGCTGTCAATAGTGAAGGAATTGGAGAAGCAGCATCCTTACCTGGTAATGCCAAGGCAGAGGACAGGCTCCTACCACCTGAGATAGATTTGGATGCTGATCTCCGCAAGGTTGTCAGTCTTAGAGCCTGCTGCTCACTTAGACTGTTTGTGCCTATCAGAGGCAGACCGGCTCCTCAGGCTAAATGGACAAAAGGAGATGGCGAGCCTATTGAGAGGGCAACTATTGAGTGCACAACATCATATACATTACTTGTAATTGAAAATGTCAATAGATTTGACAGTGGAAAGTATAATCTTACAGTTGAAAATAGCTCTGGCTCCAAGACAGTTACAGTCCAAGTCAGGGTGCTTGATACACCAAGTGCCCCACAGAACTTGAAGATTACTGCTGTAACAAATGAAGCTGTCACTCTAACTTGGGAACCACCACTGAATGATGGAGGAGTAAAGATTAAGAACTATATTGTTGAAAAACGTGAGTCCACAAGGAAAGCGTATGCCACAGTCAGTGCTAACTGCCATCATACCACATTCACAGTTGACCAGCTCCTGGAAGGATGCAACTATTACTTCAGAGTTTTGGCTGAGAATGAATATGGTATTGGCTTGCCCATTGAGACTGGTGAATCAGTTAAAGTGTCTGAGAAACCACAGCCACCTGGCAAAATAACTCTTAAGGATGTTACCAAAAATAGTGTAACCCTCTCCTGGGAGAAGCCAGAACATGATGGTGGCAGCCGAGTGGGCTGCTATGTTGTTGAAATCCAGCCTAAGGGGGTTGATAAGTGGACCCAGGCTGTGATCGTAAAAGAAACAGAAGCTACTATTAGTGGTCTAAATGCAGGCGAAGAATACATGTTCCGTGTAGCAGCAAGAAATGAGAAGGGAACAAGTGACCCACGTCAAATAGGTGTGCCTGTAATTGTAAAAGACCTTGTGATTGCACCTGTTGCCAAAATGTTGTTCAACACATTCAGTGTTTTGGCAGGAGAAGACTTAATAGTGGAAGTTCCATATGTTGCACGCCCAAAAGCAGCGGTCTCCTGGGTAAAGGATGGTCAGCCTCTGAAGAGAACTAGCAGAGTGAACTTTGATGCAACAGACACAATGCTAAACCTCAACATAAAAGAGGCTACTAAAGATGACATTGGCCACTATCTTATTACTCTAAGCAACACAGCAGGGCAAACAACTGCAGATATTGGCATTGTTGTTCTTGACAAACCTGGCCAGCCAGGGGGTCCAGTTAAGGTGGAGGAGGTCACTTCTGACAGTGTAACCATTTCCTGGAACCCACCAGGCTATGATGGTGGTTGCACCATCAAAAACTACATTGTGGAAAAGAGAGACACATCTACAACTAACTGGATGGTTGTATCTCATAACCTTGCAAGGACGAAAATAAAGGCAGGTAGACTGAAGACTGGTTCTGAATATCAGTTTAGAATCACAGCTGAGAACAGATATGGAAAAGGCCCAAGTCTTTTATCAGAGTCTATCGTGGCTCAATACCCATACAAGTTCCCAGGGCCTCCGGGAACACCATCCATTGCAGCCTGCACCAAAGATAGCATGGTGGTGGCCTGGAATGAACCTGTGAATGATGGTGGAAGTCCTATCTTAGGCTACCACCTTGAACGCAAAGAGCGAAACAGCATTCTGTGGGTCAAACTAAACAAATCTCTTATTACTGACCAAACTTTCAAGACCAGTGGTCTGGAACCAGGAATGGAGTATGAATACAGAGTTTATGCTGAAAACATTGTTGGAATAGGAAAAGCAAGTAAAGTGTCTGAGGGCCATGTTGCAAGAGATCCATGTGATCCTCCTGGCACCCCTGAGGCAACAAAGATTACTAAGGACTCTGTGACTATTGTTTGGACAAAGCCTGAGTATGATGGTGGTGCAAAGGTTACAGGTTACATTGTGGAAAAGAAAGAGCTTCCTGAAGGCCGTTGGGTAAAGGTTAACTTCACTAATATCATTGAAACAGAATACTTGGCAACTGGACTTGTGCAGGACAATCAGTATGAGTTCCGTGTCATTGCCAGAAATGCAGCTGGTGTTTTCAGCATCCCCTCCTACAGCACTGGTCCAATCACTGCCAGAGATGAGATTGAGCCACCACAAATCAGCATTGACCCAGAGTACACACAGACCATTGTGGTTAATGCAGGTGAAAACTTCAAGATTGATGCAGATGTTCGTGGCAAACCATTGCCCTCTATTCACTGGATGAAGGGGGAGCAAGAACTGGGTAACACCATTAGTAGAGAAATTAAGAACACTCAGACAAAAGCGAACATATTTGTTAAGGAAGCTAAACTTTCTGATGGAGGCCAGTACACACTGCTGCTAAAAAATCCAGGAGGTGAAAAGGCTGTAGTTGTCAGTGTGGTTGTTCTAGATAAACCTGGAGAACCACAAGGACCTCTTGTTGTAACAGGAATAATGGCAGACCGATGCTGCCTTGCTTGGAAACCACCACTACAAGATGGTGGCAGCAAGATCTCTCACTATACTGTGGAAAAGAGAGAGACAAGCAGACTAGTCTGGACTGTTGTTGACCCAAAAGTGGAGAATATTTGTCTAAAGGTTACCAAGCTCCTGGAAGGAAACGAATACATCTTCAGAGTCCATGCAGTCAACAAGTTTGGAGTGGGAGCACCACTTGAGTCTGCTGCTGTCACAGTCAAAGATCCATATGTGCCCCCTGGATCACCGAAGAACTTAGAAGTTTCAGATATTAAAAAAGATTCAATGCTGCTCACCTGGGAGGCTCCTTCTGATGATGGAGGCAGCCCTATAACTGGATATGTAATTGAGAAACATGACAAAGAGGGTGTAAGATGGACCAGATGCAACAGGCAAAGTGTCTCTGACTTGACATTCAAGGTTACTGGACTCCTGGAAAGTCATATTTATGAATTCAGAGTAGCTGCTGAGAATGCCATTGGTATTGGTGAGCCAAGCTCCCCAACTGTATTCTACAAAGCTCTTGATCCCATCTTCAGGCCTGGACCACCTCATAATCCAAGAGTTACTGACACAACTAAGACATCAGTATTCCTGTCATGGGGCAAGCCTGTCTGTGATGGAGGCTGTGAGATCCAGGGTTACATTGTTGAATGCTGCACTACTACAGTGACAGCTGAGGCTCCAGCTGCAGATGCAGAAGAATGGATAATGTGCACACCACCAACAGGTGTCAAGAAAACCAAGTTTGAAGTAGCAAACCTGAAGGAAAACCAGGCCTACAAGTTTAGAGTATGTGCTATCAACAAGGTTGGAGTTGGTGAGCATGCTGATGTCTCTGGAGCTGTTGTTGCCCAGGACAGGGCAGAAGAGCCGGACCTTGATATTGACCCAGAACTAAGAAAGATTGTCACCATTAAAGCTGGAGCTTCCCTTAGGCTATTTATACCCATTAAAGGAAGGCCCACTCCTACCATCAAGTGGAACAAGGATGAAGCTGCCCTTAAAGAGAGTGCTCAAGTCGAGGTGACCAGCAGTTATACCTCTCTTGTAATTGACAAGATGAGCAGAAATGACAGTGGAAAATACACCATCACCGCAGAGAACTCCAGTGGAACTAAATCCGCATTTGTTGTTGTCCGTGTTCTTGACACACCTGATGCTCCTGTTAACCTTAAAGTGAAAGAAATTACAAACCAATCAGTGACACTGGCATGGCAACCACCGTTGTTGGATGGTGGGTCCAAGATCAAGAACTACATTATTGAAAAGAGAGAAAGCACACGCAAAACATATGCAGCTGTTGTAACGAATTGCCATGCTCTTTCATGGAAGATTGAGCCACTCCAGGAGGGCTGCAGTTACTACTTCAGAGTCCTTGCTGAGAATGCACATGGTGTTGGTCTACCTGCTGCAACTATCGACCCAATTAAGGTGTCAGAGGTGCCTCAGTCTCCAAAGAGCTTAATTGTTACAGACCAAACCAAAACAAGTATCTCTTTGGCATGGGAGAAACCTGAGTATGATGGTGGTAGCAGGGTTATGCAGTATGTACTTGAGGTGCAGCTTAAGGGCCAGACAAAATGGTCTGGTGTTAACACGTTTAAGACATTGGAGGCTACTGTTTCCAATCTGAACCCAGGAGAAGAGTATCTGTTCAGAGTTACAGCGGTCAATGATAAAGGAAAGAGTGACCCCAAAGTCCTTGCTGGTCCAGTAATGACCAAAGACTTGGTCTTTGAGCCAGACGTTCGACCAGCATTCAGCAGCTACAGTGTCAATGTAGGAAAAGATCTGAAAATTGACATTCCCATCTTTGGACGTCCTAAACCAACCATCACATGGTCTAAAGATGGAGCTCCTTTGAAGTTCACTACTAGAGTCAACATTCTCGATACACCAACACATACTACACTGAGCATTAAGGAGGCAGCAGGTGATGACGGTGGCATGTACAGTATAAATGTTGCAAACTCAGTTGGAAAGAAGGATACAACTGTTGAAATCATTGTACTTGACAAGCCTGGCCCTCCATCTGGCCCTGTGAGGTTTGATGAAATCACAACACAGAGTGTCACTATTTCATGGGACCCACCAAAACACAATGGTGGCTGCCAGATTTCAAACTACATTGTGCAGAAGAGAGACACTACAACAACAACATGGGAAAATGTCAGCATCAACTGTGCTAGAACCACCATCAAAGTGCCTAGACTAAAGACCGGAGCTGAGTACCAGTTCAAGATCATTGCTCAGAACCGCTATGGCAAGAGTCATGGGCTGGATTCATCTGCTGTGGTTGCTCAGTACCCATACAGAGAGCCAGGTCCTCCAGGCACTCCTTTCATTTCATCTCTCTCTAGGGACCACCAGATTGTTGAGTGGCATGAGCCTGTTACAGACGGAGGCAGCCCTGTTCTTGGCTACCACCTTGAAAGGAAAGAGAGGAATAGTATTCTCTGGGTCAAAATCAACAAGACACTTATTCACGAGACCAGTTTCAAATCACACCCCTTGGAGGAAGGTGTTGAGTATGAGTACAGGGTTTATGCTGAAAATATTGTTGGCATTGGCAGGTGCAGTAAGGTCTCAGAGGGCTGCGTTGCCCGTGACCCATGTGATCCTCCTGGTATACCAGAAGCCATCCATGTGACTAAAGATACCATTGTCATTCAGTGGACTAAACCAGAGTATGATGGTGGCAGCAATATCACTGGCTATATTATAGAGAAGCGTGATCTGCCAGAGGGCAGGTGGGTACGGGCAAATTTCACTAACGTGACAGAGACCCAGTTTACTGTAAGTGGTCTGACTGAAAATGCCCAGTATGACTTCAGAGTCATTGCTAAAAATGCTGTTGGTACTATAAGCAAGCCATCCTACAACAGTGGACCTATCACTGCAAGTGATACAGTTGAGGCACCCAAATTCTCTATTGACCCTGCCTTCACCAAGACAATTATTATTAATGCTGGGGAGACATTCAAGTTAGATGCTGATGTTCATGGAAAACCACTTCCTACAATCCAGTGGTTCAAGGGTGATAAACCAATAGAGAATACACTCAGACTAGAGATCAAAAACACAGACAATCATGCGATGATTGTCATTAAAGACTCTGTCAGGATTGATGGTGGAATTTACACACTTCTGTTGACAAATGAGGCTGGAAGTGAAACTGTTCCATTTAAAGTTGTGGTCCTGGACAGACCTAGCCCATGTGAAGGACCCCTCCACATTACTGGAGTAGCAGAAGATAGATGCACACTCGTATGGCGTGCCCCTCTACATGATGGAGGTAGTCCTGTTACACATTATGTCATTGAGAGAAGAGAAACCAGCCGTCTAGCTTGGACTGTTGTTTCAAGCAGATGTGAGACCACATGCTACAAAGTCACCAAACTACTGGAAGGCAATGAGTATATGTTCCGTGTAATGGCAGTTAACAGTTATGGTATCAGTGAACCACTGGAATCTGCTGGAGTGATTATGAAGACCCCGTTTGTTCCTCCCGGTGCACCTCACGTTCAAGATGTATCCAACATTACCCATGATGGAATGACCATTATTTGGACTGCCCCTGATAGTGATGGTGGCAGTGAGATCACAAATTACATAATTGAAAAGAAGGACAGAAGTGGAATCAAATGGACCAGATGCAACAGACAAAAGGTCACTGACCTCTCCTTTAGAGTTACAGGCCTAACCACTGGTCATGAGTATGAGTTAAGAGTTGCTGCTGAGAATTTAGTTGGAGTGGGAGAGCCAAGTCTTCCAAGTTCATACTACAAGGCCTGTGATCCCAAGTACAAACCTGGTGCCCCAGCCTATGTTAATGTCACTGACTCTACAAAGAGTTCTATTACAGCAGCATGGGGAAAGCCTCTGTCTGATGGCGGAAGTGCAATTCAGGGATATATTGTAGAAGTGTGCAAAGCTGAAGAAGAGGAATGGACCATGGTTACCCCCTCAACTGGCTTGCGTGTCAACAAATATGAAATTACCAAGCTTACTGAAGGCCAGGAGTATAAGATCCGGGTGTGTGCTCTGAACAAAATTGGAGTTGGTGAACCAGCAGCTCTCTCTGGGACAGCTAAGACAGAGGAAAGGCTAGATCCACCACAGATCCAACTTGACTCTGAGCTGAGGAAGGGCATAACTGTTAAAGCTGGTGCATCTGTTAGAATTCATATTCCATTCAAGGGCAGACCAACACCTGAGATTAAGTGGACCAAAGATGAGGGAAACTTGACTGAAAAGGCAGTAGTTGAGAAATGTCTCAACTTCACACAGTTGTCCATTGACTCATGTGACAGGAGTGATTCAGGAAAATACACTCTGAGCCTGACCAACAGCAGTGGCTCTGTATCTGAGTTTGTAGCTGTTAAAGTCCTGGATACACCAGGGCCTCCACAGAACCTTGTGGTTAAAGATGTCAAAAAGGATTCTGTCACACTTGTATGGGATGCCCCACTGATTGATGGAGGTTCCAAAATCAAAAATTATGTAATTGACAAACGTGAATCAACCAGAAAGGCATATGCAAATGTGTCCACTAAATGCACAAAGACAACATTCAAAGTTGAGAACTTAATTGAAGGAGCTATGTACTACTTCAGAGTCATGGCTGAAAATGACTATGGAATTGGCCAAGCTGTTGAAACAAAGACCGCTTCAAAGGCCTCTGAGGTACCACTACCTGTTGGAAAAGTATTTCTCACTGATGTCACCAAGGCCAGTGCCTCACTGGCCTGGGAGAAACCTGAGCATGATGGAGGCAGTAGAATTGGTGGTTACCTAATTGAGATGCAGCCTAAAGGTACAGATAAGTGGGGAGTTGCAGCAAATACAAAGACCTGTGAGGGCACTGTCACAGGGCTTACAGCTGGAACAGAATACCTTTTCCGTATCATTGCTTTCAATGAGAAGGGTAAGAGTGAGCCAAAGGCACTTGCTGCACCTGTTATTGCTAGCGACATGACCATGGAACCAAGCATTACAATGCAATTCAACACTTATAGTGTATTAGCTGGAAAAGATCTGAAGTTGGAGTTCCCTGTGCATGGCAGGCCCAAACCTAAAGTGACCTGGAACAGGGATGGCCAGCCATTAAAGGTCACATCCAGAGTCAATGTAGTAAACACTCCAGCAACAACTGGAATTCAAATCACTGAGGCTTGCAAAGAGGACTTTGGCAAGTATTCAGTTACCGCTACTAATGCTGCTGGCACAATCACTGAGGAAGTGACTGTCATTGTCCTTGACAAACCTGGTGCACCAACAGGCCCGGTAAAGGTTGTTGAAGTTAGCAACACCTTTGTCCATCTCTCCTGGGAGCCCCCAGCTTACACAGGTGGATGCCAGGTAAAGAACTATATAGTGGAGAAGAGAGACACCACCACCACAACATGGCAGTCAGTCACCACACAGCTTGCTAGAACAGCTTTTAAGATTACCAAGCTCAACACTGGTGCAGAATACCAGTTCAGAATCATAGCTGAAAACAGATATGGAAAGGGTGTGCCTTTGGAATCCAAGGCTATTGTTGTGCAATATCCATACAAACCACCAGGGCCTCCAGGAACACCGTATGTCAAATCTGCAACAAAGGAAATGATGATCATTGAATGGAATGAGCCAGTCAGTGATGGTGGAAGTGCAGTTATTGGTTACCATCTTGAAAGCAAGGAGAGAAGCAGCATCCTATGGAACAAACTTAACAAGACTCTCATCACTGATACTCAGTTCAAGATCTGCAATCTTGAGGAGGGTGTTGGATATGAATTCAGAGTTTATGCTGAAAATATTGTTGGCATTGGCAGATGCAGTAAAGTGTCTGAGTCCTTCATTGCTCGTGACCCATGTGATCCTCCTGGGGCTCCTGAAGCTGTGTCTATTTCTAAGAACCTAATCAAGATTCAGTGGACAAAGCCTCAGTATGATGGTGGGAGCAATGTGAATGGCTATATTGTGGAAAGGAAAGATCTTTCCTCCCCTGATGGACGCTGGGTAAGAGCTAACTTCACTAATATAATTGAGACTGAATACACTGTAACTGGTCTGGCAGAGAATCAGCAATATGAATTCAGAGTTATTGCAAGAAATGCAGCTGGCGTTTTCAGTGAGCCATCTGACAGCTCTGGACCTATTACTGCTACTGATGAAATTGAACCACCAAGGGCCTCAATGGATCCTAAGTATAAGGATGTAATTATTGTAAACGCTGGAGAACACCTGCTTCTTGATGCAGACATCTATGGAAAACCGATTCCTAATGTTCTCTGGCTAAAAGAGGGCAAGGAAATGGACAAAGCCCTGCGTATTGAAGAAAAAACCACACAGAAACGTGCAGCCATAACCATTAAAGATGTAACTAAGCTTGACAGTGGCCACTATGAACTTGTCCTTAAAAATCTAGGTGGTACAAAGACCTTCCCAATTAATGTCAAAGTCCTTGACAGACCAGGTCCACCCACTGGACCCATGAAGGTGACAGGAGTCATGGCAGACAGGTGTATCCTTGCCTGGTCTGAGCCAGTGCTGGATGGGGGAGCTAGTATTACTCACTATGTCTTGGAGAAGAGAGAGACTAGCAGGTTATCCTGGACAGTGGCTGCATCAAACATCAAGGGTCTGTACCATAAACTAACAAATCTGCTTCCTGGAGATGAATATATTTTTAGAGTCAGGGCAGTCAACAAATACGGAACGGGTGATTATCTTGAGAGTGAACCTGTCATTGCACGCAATCCTTATAAGCCACCTAGTGCTCCTGGAACTCCAGAAGCAAGTCAGATCACTAAAGACTCCATGGTTCTGTCATGGACTGCTCCAGAACAGACTGGTGGGGCTGACATTACAGGCTATCACCTTGAAAAACGTGACAAAGATAGTGTAAGGTGGACAAAATGCAACAGACAACAGTTGACTGACACTCACTTCAAGGTCACAGGTCTGATGACAGATCACTTCTATGAGTTCCGTGTTGCAGCTGAGAATGAAGCTGGAATAGGAGACCTCAGTGAATTGTCATTATTCTACAGAGCATGTGATGCTACAACACCACCTGGACCTCCACACCATCCAAAGGTGACAGACTACACAAAATCATCTGTGTCACTGTCCTGGGGCAAGCCTGCCTTTGATGGCGGTGCCTACATCAAGGGCTACATTGTTGAAATGAGAGAGTATACACCAGTGCCCGAATCAACAGGGGAGGCAGAAGTAGCACCAGTAGTAGAGGCAGTAGTTGAAAAACAATGGACCATATGTACACCGCCCACTGGAATTCAAGCCACTAAACTTACAATCCTAGACCTGAAGGAGGGCGGAGAGTACCAGTTCCGTGTCTGTGCTCTCAACTCTGAGGGAGTGGGTGAGGCAGCTAATGTACATGGAGCTGTGGTTATCTCTGACAGGACAGAAGCACCAGAGATTGAGCTGGATGCTGATCTCAGAAAGGTGGTATCTGTCCGTGCTGGGGGAACTCTGCGTTTGTTTGTTACCATCAGAGGAAGGCCCGAACCTACTGTAAAGTGGGAGAAAGTTGAGGGTACTCTCACAGATCGCGCAGCAATTGACACCACCAGTTCATACACCATGCTTGTCATTGATAATGTCAACCGCTTTGACAGTGGCAAATATTCACTAACACTGAACAACAGCAGTGGAACAAAATCTGCAGTTGTTGCTGTGAGGATTCTGGATACACCAAGCGCACCACAAAACTTTGCAGTGAAGGAGGTCAAGAAAGATTCAGTTAATCTTTCCTGGGATACTCCACTCACAGATGGTGGTTCTAAAATTACAAACTACATTGTAGAGAAAAGGGAGTCTGTCAGAAAAGCCTATACTACTATCACCAGCAACTGTACAGCTAACTCATTTAAGATTGAAGAGCTGCCTGAGGGTGGCATTTTCTATTTCAGAGTCTGTGCTGTTAATGAATATGGCCAAGGACAGATGGTTGAAACCAAAGAAATCAAAGTATCTGAAGTACCTCTGCCACCAAGCAAAGTTACCCTCGTAGATTTGACAAAGACCAGTGTGTCACTGGCATGGGAAAAACCTGCTCATGATGGTGGAAGCAAAGTAATGTGCTACAATGTAGAATTTAAGCCTAAGACTGGGGACAAATGGGGCACAGCATGCACAGTCAAGGTGCCTGAAGCAACTATTCCCAATCTGACACCCAACGAAGCCTATTTATTCAGAGTTGTTGCAATCAATGAGAAAGGAAAGAGTGAGCCAAAGGATCTTGGCTTGCCTGTGGTTGCAAAGGATGTTGCAGTTGAACCATCTGTCAATTTATTGTTTACTACATACAGTGTAAAGGCAGGAGGTGACCTCACTTTTGAGGTTCCAGTAAGAGGCAGGCCAAAACCTGTTGTGTCCTGGAAGAAGGATGGCCTTCCTTTGAAGCAAACATCATCAGTGACCATCTTAAACACTGAAAACTCATCCAAAATAATCATTAAGGAGGCTAAAAGAGAACATGTTGGCAAGTATGAAATCACACTAGCTAACACAGCTGGAACTGTCACTGCAAATATTGGAATTGTTGTTCTTGACAAACCAGGTCCACCTAAAGGTATTAAGGTGGACACAGTTACCTCAGACAGTATCACACTATCGTGGTCACCGCCAGAATATGATGGTGGCTGCTCCATCAGTAACTATATTGTGGAGAAGCGAGATACAAACACACAAGAATGGCAAATAGTAGCAAGTAATGTTGCTAGGACATGCTTCAAGGCTGGCCGTCTGACACATGGAGCAGAGTACCAATTCCGTATCTATGCAGTCAACCGTTACGGAAAGAGTACATATCTGGATTCACCTGGAATTACAGCTCAGTATAATTTCAAACAACCTGGACCTCCTTCCACACCTATAGTGAAGTTGGCCACCAAGTCTTACATGTTGGTGACCTGGAATGAGCCAGTCAGTGATGGTGGTAGCCCAGTTTTGGGCTATCATCTGGAGAGGAAGGAGCGTTCTAGCATCCTTTGGACAAAGATTAACAGAGTAATGATCAAAGATACAGAATTCAAAGTGAGTGGAATTGAAGAAGGCATGATGTATGAATACCGTGTCTATGCTGAAAATATAGCTGGTATTGGAAAATGCAGCAAAGCCTGTGAAGCGGTAGCAGCCAGAGATCCATGTGATCCTCCCGGCACGCCCGTAGTCACTGCTGTTGCTAGAACATCTGTGTCCTTGTCTTGGGATAAACCAGAGTATGATGGTGGGGCCAAGGTTTCTGGCTACATCATTGAAAGCAGAGACCTTCCTGAAGGACGCTGGACAAGGTGCAACTTTACCAATGTGCCTGACACCCACTATGATGTGACAAGCCTTACAGAAAATAGCCAATATGACTTCCGCATCATTGCTAAGAACGCAGCTGGATTGTTCAGTGAACCATCAGACAACACTGGTCCAATCACTGTCAAGGATGATGTGGATCCACCACGCATCATGATGGATGTCAAATTTAGAGAGACAGTGTTTGTAAAAGCAGGTGAAACTCTGAAGATTAATGCTGACTTTGCTGGACGCCCTGCCCCTGTCATTTCTTGGACCAAGGATGGCAAAGAGATTGAACTGAGAGCCAGAATCCAGATTGTTTCAACCGATATCAGCACTACTGTTGTTATCAAGGACTGTATTAGAAGAGACTCTGGACAATATGCCCTGACTCTACAGAATATAGCTGGAACAGTTACTATGCCAATAAACTGTGTGATTCTAGATAAGCCAGGACCCTCAGCAGGACCTCTGCAGGTCACAGGTCTCACAGCTGAGGAGTGCACTCTTTCATGGGGCCCTCCTCAGGAGACCGGTGGTGCTGGCATCACACATTACGTTGTTGAGAAGCGGGAGACCAGCTGCTTGGCATGGACACTGGTGAAGGGAGACCTCACGAAAACATTCTTCAAAGTCACAGGACTGCTAAAGGGCAATGAATATATTTTCAGGGTTTTGGCTGTCAACAAGCATGGGCTTGGTGAGGCTCTGGAGAGTGATACTATAAAAGTTACAGATCCGTACACTTTTGCCACCGCTCCTACTAGTGTTGATGTCACTACCATTACTGGAGATTCAATGACCCTCACCTGGTGCAAGGCAGCCAGTGATGGAGGCACCCCCATTATTGGATATATAATTGAGCGCCGTGAGAAGACAGGTATGCGCTGGATCCGTGTAAACAGAGATCCTGTTGTTGAATGTACCACAATAGTAACCAAACTCCGCAAGGGTTGTGAGTATGACTTCAGAGTCTATGCTGAAAATGCTGCTGGTCTGAGTCCTCCGAGTGACCCGTCTGCCACATTCAGAGCATTGGATCCTCTAGTTGTTGCTTCTCGTCCAACCAAGCCAAAGATTGTCAGTTCAACAAAGGACAGTGTGTCCATTGTCTGGAAGCCACCAACATTTAATGGTGGGGCTCCCATCCTTGGATACAGTGTAGAATACAGAGACTACATCGGCAAACCCCAGCCAGAGGTTGAGGGAGAAGAGGAAGAATATGAGGAGGAAGAGGTATCTGAATCACCTGAAGAACTGGCAAGATGGATTGAGGCTATCCCCCTTACCAAGAGCTTAGAGTTCACAATTACTGGACTAAAGACAGATAGAGAATATGAATTCTGTGTTAAAGCAATAAATAAAGTTGGCAGCAGCATACGTAGCCAGTATTCAGATCCAGCTGCAGCAATGGATAGAACTGCAGAGCCATCATTTGATATTGACATTGAGATGCGTAAAGTACTTATAGTTAAGCATGGCACAGCATTTACTCTAAGCATACCATTCAAGGGCAATCCTGTGCCATCAGCAGAATGGGCCAAAGAAGGTGTTAACCTAAAAGTCAGAGGAACCACTGAGTCCACAGAGTCCAGTACATCACTGACTATTGAGAAGTCAACTAGATATGACTCCGGAGAGTATTCTGTCACTATTGAATCATCACTGGGAAAAGCAACATTACCCATGGTTGTCAAAGTGCTTGACTCTCCTGGACCCCCTGTAAATGTCAAAGTTTCAGAAGTGACTAGGGATTCTGCAACCCTCACTTGGGAAGCTCCAGAGAATGATGGTGGTGATCCAGTTAAGGCTTATCATGTTGAAAAACGTGAGGCCAGTAAGAAGGCGTGGGTCTCTGTAACCAGCAACTGCCATTCACTCACTTACAAGGTAGAAGACTTGCAGGAGGGAGCCACCTACTACTTCAGAGTTATTGGAGAAAATGAGTACGGAGTGGGTGTCCCTCAAGAGGCAAAAGGTGGAACCAAGATTACAGGTAACATATGAAGTATCCAAGATTGACTTTATGCAACTTCTCTCATTTCCACAAAATGTACTTGATAAAACATTCCACTGTTTCTTACAGAGGTTCCAAGTCCACCTATGAAACTTGGACTTGTGAATGTTACCAAGGACAGCATTACAATTGCCTGGACAAGACCAGAATATGATGGTGGTAGTAAAGTCACTAGTTACCTCATTGATGCCGTGGAGAAGGGACAGACGAAGTGGGTGAAGTGTGCCACTGTGAGGACCATGACCCACACAATCAAGAATCTGAGGGAGGGTGCTGAGTACTTCTTTAGAGTCCGTGCTGAGAACCATGCTGGACTCAGTGAACCAAAGGAGATGATCGTACCTGTTATTGTCAAGGAAATACAGGGTATTGACCTCTTTACTATTACATTTTTATATTTATGTCATTAAAATAATGTTTTTTTAAAAATGTGATTGAAAATACAATTGTTACATCTAACAAATAGAGATGGTGCTACTAGTTTTTTGGGTACATTTTTTTATTGCTGTCCTGTCTTATTATTTCAACAGAGGCTCCAGAATTTGACTTAAAGAACTACCCCAAGAATACAGTTTATGTAAGGGCAGGATCTGACTTGACCTTTGAGATTCCTCTGACTGGCAGGCCTATGCCTAAGGTCACTCTGTCAAAGAACAATGTTGTCATCAAAGGATCCCAGAGGCTGCTGACAGAAGTAACACCAGACAGCTTAATCATCACCCTAAAGGAAAGCAGTTCAAGTGATGCTGGCAAATATGAAGTCACTGCCTCAAATGCAGGAGGTACCACCAAGATCTTCATTATCTTTGTTGTGCTGGACAGACCTGGTCCTCCTATTGGTCCAGTTGAGATCGGAGAGGTTGGTGAAACAACAGTGTGTCTGAAATGGGCTCCTCCAGAGTATGACGGTGGTAGTCCTGTTACCAATTACATTGTTCTGAAACGTGAGACCAGCACTCCTACCTGGGCAGAGGTATCACCTAACATTGCCAGAAGCTCAATCAAGGTGACCAAGCTGACCAAGGGAGAGGAGTATCAATTCAGAATCAAGGCTGAAAACCGCAATGGTGTCAGTGACCACATTGACAGTAAACCTGTCACCATAAAGCTTCCATACAGTAAGTCAGTGCACTTGAATTCTTTGTGTAACTTTAATGATCATGTTCCTTGACTGTTAACTATGAGCATTAAACTTGATTTGTTTAAATTTATGCTGGATAAACTGATATTATTTTCTACTGATGATAAATTGAGATAATACAGTAAGTAGAGAGTAATCTAACTTTGACTTTTTACTGATAAAACTTATGGATAAATACATACATGAATGCTGTCCATTCCAGCCATTCCTGGACCTCCATCAACACCATGGGTCAGCTATGTATCAAGAGAGAACCTAACAGTCTGCTGGAATGAACCAGTCAGTGATGGTGGAAACCCTGTAATTGGATACCATCTGCAGATGAAGGAGAGAAGCAGCATCCTCTGGCAGAAGGTTAACAAGACAGCAATCCCAGGAAACCAGTGGCGAGTCACAAACATCTGTGCTGGTCTTATCTATGAATTCAAGGTGGCAGCTGAAAATGCTGCTGGTATTGGAAAGATGAGCAAGACCTCTGAAGAGGTTCTTGCTATTGATGCCTGTGGTAAGTGTTTTTTCATCTCCAATTTTCAAAGTTTCCAAAGCCTTAAATTATATGTACTTACTCCAATAAGATTGTTTACTGTTGTCTCATAAAAACGCATCTTTCTCATATTGTTTCCTTATCCTTCTTGTGTGTAATGTACCAGAGCCTCCAGCGAATGTCCATATCACCGAGGTTACCAAGAACTCAGTCAGCCTGGCCTGGCAGAGGCCTCCATTTGATGGTGGCAGCAAGATTACAGGTTACAATGTGGAAAGGAGGGAAGCTCCCAGCGGAAGATGGGTGAAGGCCAACTTTACAAACATCATTGATCTTGGTTTCACTGTATCTGGACTGAGTCAAGATGAGTCTTATGAGTTCCGAGTGTATGCAAGGAATGCAGTTGGGTCAGTAAGCAACCCATCTCTTATTGCTGGCCCAGTCACTTGTGTTGACGCATCCGGTGAGCTTTTTTTCCATCTATGGTTAGATATAATATTAATTTTTACTTCATTTTTAAAATTTTGTTCATTACTTAAAGTAAAATCTTGTGTTTAACAGGTGCCCCAGCCATTGACCTTCCTCCAGAGTATCTGGATGTGGTTCAGTACAAGGCTGGAGCCTCAGTTAAGCTCAGAGTTGGAATCATTGCCAAGCCTCTACCAAACATTGAATGGCTCAAGGATGGAAAGGAGCTGGTAGCATCCTCTACTGTCTCTGTTGAAAGCACAACAGATTCTTCTGCTGTTCTAATCAAGGATGCAACTCGCCTTAACACAGGCTCATATGAGGTCAAGATCAAAAATGTTCTTGGATCAGCATCTGCAACGATCAGGATTGAAATCTTAGGTAGAATTTCTTGGCTTATATTAGTTTAATCTGAAATGATTTTATATTATGCAAACTTCCATCATCTGTCTATTTGATGTTCATGTGTTTCTCCTTATTTTCACTTTCTCTTAGACAAACCTGGAGCCCCAGCTGGCCTGATAAACTTCAACTCTGTCACAGCAGATAGGATCATCTTAAGCTGGGAACCTGTGCCTGAGTCTGACCAGGGAGGTTCCAAGGTGACCCACTACATTGTTGAGAGGCGCGAAACCAGCCGAGTGGTCTGGTCAACAGTTTCAGATAAGCACGAGCAGACACACATCACTGTTGGCAAGCTGGTGTGTGGAAATGAATATGTGTTCCGCGTCATGGGTGTTAATAAATATGGAGCTGGAGAACCACTGGAGTCAGAGCCTGTCATTGCAAAGAATGCCTTTGGTAAGTTTTACACTATAGAGTGCAATGAATATGATTTAAAATGTGAATGAGAGCTATGAATTATCCTTTTAGTATTTCTGTGTGTCCCAGTTTAGTGAAAACCAAGTTATTACTTTGCAGTATTTGTCCTTTGCTTTGTTCTTGTGTTTCCTTGTACAATTTTTGTCCTCATCATCTAGACAATTGCATTAATGAAATACATGTTTTCCATTTCACTAGTGTCCCCCGGCCAGCCTCGCACTCCTGAGGTAAACACTATCTCTAAGTCCACCATGGTGGTAGAATGGGACAAACCAGGTATAGACGGAGGTAGCGCTGTGACTGGCTACTACCTGGAGAGACGTGACAAGAAGAGCTTGCGCTGGATCAGAGTTTACAAAGACCCTATCACTGATATAAAACAGACCGTCTACCACCTGACAGAAGGAAATGAGTACCAATATCGTGTCTGTGCCATTAACAAGGCCGGAGAGGGACCATTTTCCGATGTATCAGATTACTACAAAGCTGCTGACCCAGTTGGTAAGTACTTTAACATTCATAGATTTCCAATGAAACATAAAAAATAAGTGTAAATCTCTAACCTAATACATTTTCCTTACAGATCCACCATATGAGCCTCGCAAGCTGAAGATTGTGGACTCCACTAAGACATCCATTACTTTGGGGTGGTCCAAGCCAGAATGGGATGGAGGCAGTGAGGTCACCAGCTACATGGTGGAGAAGCTTGTTGAGGGAGAACAAGAATGGGCCATGGTTACCTCCAAGGGAGAGGTCAAGACAACAGAGTACATAGTCCACGACTTAAAACCAAATGTCAACTATTTCTTCAGAGTCTCGGCTGTTAACTGTGCTGGCCGTGGGGAGCCTTTGGAGATGAGTGAACCTGTGCAGGCCAAGGATATCCTGGGTAGTTTAATCTATGATACTAAATGTTTTCCTGTGTTTTCAGTTTACAATAAATTACCTCTAGATTGTATAGACACAGTATAACTGTTCATGTGTGACCATGTATATGACCATGTATATTTTTTTCTAATTTTCACAGAGGAGGCCCAGATTGACTCAGATGTGGCAATGAGAACTCACTACATTGTAAAGGCTGGAAAGGATGTGGAACTCTCTGTTCCTCTGAAGGGCAGACCTGCTCCAACTGCTTCCTGGAGCAAGGGAGAAGAATGCATTGATCGCAACCCCAAGTATGAGTTCCACCACTCAGACACTACCACAGTCCTTGTTATGCGTGAGGTGACCAGGCTTGACACTGGAAAATACACAGTCAAGATTGAGAATGGTGTGGGAGAACCCAAGACGCTGACCCTGTCTGTAAAGGTCCAGGACACTCCAGCTCAATGCAGGAGCTTGGTTCTGAAGGATGTGACCCGTGGAAAGGTTACTCTCTGCTGGGAGCCTCCACTCCTTGATGGTGGTGCTGAGATCACAAACTACATTGTTGAGAAGAGGGATTCTGCCAAGAGATCCTATTCTGCAGTGACAAGCAAATGCACAGACACAACATACACCATTGAAGATCTCTCAGAAAAGACATCCTTCTTTTTCCGTGTGTTGGCAGAGAACGAAAATGGTATTGGTGATCCATGTGAAACACTTGAGCCTGTGAAGGCTACAGAAACTCCTGGTCCAGTCAAAGAGGTCTCTATGAAGGATTCATCCAAAACATCTGTCACTTTGCAGTGGTTGAAGCCTGATTACGATGGTGGCAGCATCATCTCCGACTACATTATTGAGAAGAAGCTCAAGAATGAGGATTGGTCATTGGGAGGAACCAGCAGACAGTGTGAGTTTGAGGTCAAGAAACTCAAGGAGCATTCAGAAATGTTCTTCAGAGTTGCTGCCAGGAATGAAAAGGGACAGGGTGACTTTGTTGAGATTGGGCCTATTAAAGTGATTGATTATATTATCACACCTGAGGCAAGCCTTGCAGAATATCCAAAGGGCCGTATCAGCATTCGCTTGGGTCACAATGTGCACATCGAGCTGCCATACAAAGGTAAACCAAGACCTTCAATTCTGTGGCTGAAAGACAACCTGCCTCTGAAGGAGAGTGACCAAATACGTTTCAAAAAGACAGAAAACAAGGCCACTCTAATAATTAAGAATGTGAAGAAGGAGAATGAAGGTAAATACACCTTGACCCTAGACAATAAAGTCAACAGGAGATCCTTCCACATCCACGTCATCACACTTGGACCTCCATCAAAGCCTGTTGGACCCATCCGACTGGATGAAGTGAGAGCTGAGAGCATCATGATCTCCTGGGATGAACCAGATGACTACGGTGGTGGAGACATCACCTGCTACACTGTGGAAAAGCGTGACACCTCCCGGCCTGACTGGAAGATGGCCTGCTCCAGTGTAGAGGGTACTCAGTACAAAGTCACCAACCTCATCAAAGGTGTCCAGTACCAGTTCAGAGTGTGTGCTGAGAACAGATATGGTGTCAGCGAGCCTCTCATCTCACAGATGGTCATTTCCAAGCACCAGTTCAGGCCTCCAGGCCCACCAGGCAAGCCTGTGGTGTACAATGTCACCAATGATGGCATGACCATCCAGTGGGATAAACCCCTCTATGATGGCGGTACCCCTATTCAGGGCTACCATGTGGAGAAAAAGGAAAAGAACAGCATCATGTGGCAAAAAGTGAACACTGTGCTGATCAAAGAAACAGAATATAGGATTCTGGAACTTATTGAAGGCCTTGAGTACTCTTTCAGAGTCTATTCACAGAATGATGCTGGATTCAGCCGAATGAGTGATGAAAGCAAGCCAACCATGGCTGTCAGTCCTGTTGGTGAGTGATGATTCACATGATCTATGATCACAACACCTAAAACATACAGAATGTTGCTAAATTTTTAAACCTGAATAAAGAAAACATTTTAGCAAAAGTAAATTAAAAAATGTATGTTGTCTTTCAGATCCTCCTGGCCAGCCTGATTACATTGATGTGACTAGTGACTCAGTGACACTGAAATGGGAGGCACCCAAACGTGATGGCGGTAGCAAGATTACTGGCTATAACATTGACAAACGCCAAGGACATGGTCGCTGGTTCAAGGCCAACTTGACTGATGTACATGAATGCCAGTACACTGTAACTGGATTGGCAACAAATGAACGCTACGAGTTCAGAGTCATCGCCAGAAATGCCATTGGAGTTGTCAGTCCTCCCTCAAACTCCTCGGGCTTAATTGCAATCAGAAGTGAGAATGGTGAGTAATGACCAGACAGAAAGACACTACAAGGTTGTAATGTCAAAATGAGACCTGAATGTTGTTCTTGATGTTTAGTAACTGCTAGAATAAACCACACCTCTCAGCCCATCATTCTGAAAATTATATATGCAAAGTTCAGTTAAGGTAATGCATCCCACTTTTCCCCAAACCAGCTGCTCCAAATATTGAGTTTGGACCAGAATACTTTGAGGGTCTGACAGTCAAGGCCGGAGACAGCATCAGGTTGAAGGTTACCATCACTGGGCGCCCAGTTCCTAAGGTTGTCTGGTACAGAGATGGTGTGGAGATAACCAAAAAGATGATGGACATTATCAACGTAGCAGGATGCAGCACACTGTTTGTCAGGGATGCTGACCGTACACACCGTGGCCTCTACACTGTGGAGGCTACCAATGGATCTGGAAGCAGGAAGGAGAACATCGTGGTTAAGGTCCAAGGTACTAAGTTTTGATATTTCTCGCTGTAAGTTACAGTACAGTTGTTAAAGCCATCATATTTATTTATTTATGTTGTAACTCCAATCTCACACATATTTGATGCAGACACACCTGGGGAGCCAGTAGGACCCTTCACTTTCAGCAACATCTCAGAAGGCAAGTGCACTCTGTCCTGGAACCCACCAGAGAATGATGGCTGCTCTGAGATTTCACATTACATTATAGAGAAACGTGAGACCGCCAAGATTTCTTGGGCCTTGGTGTCTGATGAATGTAAAGTGTGCACTTTCAATGCAACCAAACTCATCAAGACCAATGAGTACCAATTCAGGGTCTCGGCTGTTAACAAGTTTGGAGTTGGCAGACCTCTGGAATCCAGCCCTGTCATTGCACAGATGCAATACAGTAAGTGATAAAGTAAATTTTTATTCCTCCATTAGATATATTTACTCATAACACACATGCATAACATTCATCTATCAACTGTTTTCCCCCAGCTACTCCTGATGGTCCAGGCACTCCAGAGGCCACAGAGGTGACAGGAGAGAGTATCACCTTGTCCTGGACTCCACCAACATCTGATGGAGGAAACCCCATTCAGTACTACATTCTGGAGAAACGAGAAAAGAAGACTGTACGGTTCTACAAGGTGACTACCAAGAAGCCCATCATTGAATGTGCTCACAAGGTGCTTCACCTGACAGAGAATATGGAATATGAGTTCCGTGTCATGGCTGTGAATGATGCTGGTGTTGGTGCTCCCAGCAACATCTCTATACCTATCAAAGCCACTGAGCCAAAAGACATTCCTTGTGCTCCATCTGTGGTCTGTGTGTCTGACTCCACCAGCACTTCCATCAGCCTGGAATGGAGCAGGCCTGCAGATGATGGTGGTATGGAAATCTTGGGCTACATTATTGAGATGGTGAAGGGAGAAGAGAAGGAATGGAAGAGAGTAAACCAAGAGCTGGTTGCAGCAACTAATTATGTGGTGACTGGTCTACAGACAGGAGCCGAGTACAAGTTCCGTGTGGCAGCTGTAAATCATGTGGGTAGAGGGGAGGACAAGGAGACTGCAGAGCCTGCTCAGGCTGTCGACCGGCTAACACCACCACTGGTGGATATTGATGCCACTTTCAAGCAGACACACATTGTCAAGGCAGAAGGTTCAGTGTGCCTGGGAATCCACTTCAGAGGAAAGCCTATTCCCACTGCCACCTGGGTGAAGGAGGAAGGAGAGCTGGGTGTCATGTCGGAGGTCACAACTACAGATGGTTACAGTTCCCTAAGTATTGAAAAGTGCTCTCGAAATGATACAGGCAAATACACTGTTAACCTAGAGAATTCCAGTGGCAGCAAAGCCATTACATTCACTGTAAAGGTGATGGACACCCCTGGACCTCCACAGGCTGTTACCTTTAAGGAGGTGACCAGAGGCTCTGTCACACTTACCTGGGAGCCTCCTGCCAATGACGGTGGTGCCCGAATCCATCACTATATTGTCGAGAGGCGTGAGGCTAGCCGCCGTACTTGGCAGCAGTCTGGTGGCAAGTGCACACAACACAGCCTGAAGATCCAGGACTTGCTGGAGGGAGTGCCATATTTCTTCAGAGTCTCTGCTGAGAACCAGCATGGTGTGGGTGAGGCATTTGAGCTGACTGAGTCTGTCTCTGCCACTGCAGAGCCTGCATGTCCAAAGAGAATGGACATCCTGGACACTACAGACAATTCTGTGTCATTGGGCTGGCTGAAACCTGAGCATGATGGTGGTAGCCGTATCCAGTGTTATGTAATTGAGGCTAAGCCAAAGGGCACAGACAAATGGGTTGTAGTTGGCAACACCAAGAATCTCACCTATGTGGTTGAAAAGCTCAACAAGGGCGATGAGTATGATTTCCGTGTGAAGGCTAAGAATGAAGCTGGCTACAGCAAACCCAGGGAAACTCTGGCTCCTGTGTTGGTCAAAGAGCCGCACATTGAACCTGCTGCTGACCTCAGCGAGATCACCAACCAGCTGGTCACGTGCCGATCTGGTAGCACCTTCACCATTGATGTTCCAATCAGTGGTAGACCTGCTCCTAAGATCACCTGGAAACTAGAGGAGATGAGGCTGAAGAGCTCAGACAGAGTCTCCATCAAAGTAACTAAGGACAGAACCAGCATCTCAGTCAAGGAAGCCATGAGAGGAGATGGTGGTAAATACTACCTTACTCTGGAGAATGTGGCAGGAACCAAGACCTTCACTGTTGAAGTAAATGTCATAGGTAGACCCAGTCCTCCAGCTGGACCCATCAAAATCTCCTCCATCACCTCTGAGTCTTGTGTTGTTAACTGGGAACCACCAGAGGATGATGGTGGCACTGACATCACTAACTACATTGTGGAGAAGCGTGAGTCAGGCTCCACCGCATGGCAGCTCATCAACTCCAGCGTGAAGCGTACATCTCTTTACGTTGGTCACCTGACCAAGTACATGCAGTACACATTCAGGGTCTCAGCTGAGAATAGATTTGGTGTCAGCAAGCCCACTGAGTCTGAGACCATTGTTGCAGAGCATCCTTTCAGTAAGTAGTACTCCATAAAGTAAACATTTTAATTTTTCACTTATTTAATGTGTGAACAAAACATGCATAACAAATACAATAAATACAAAGATTTGAAGCATTTCTTACACTGTAAGGCTGCTTACAGGCTAAACTGTTTTTAACTACAAACTCTCATTGTTTTTAATCAAAGCGCCTCCTGGCCCTCCAACACGGCCTTCAGTCTTCAATGTCACTGCTAACACAATGACCCTGAAATGGGAGGAGCCCTACCATGATGGTGGAAGCAAGGTGACAGGCTACTGGATCGAGAAGAAGGAGAGGAACAATATCCTGTGGGTGAGGGAGAACAAGATCCCTTGCTTTGAATGCTATTACAAGGTGGAAGGTCTGGTTGAAGGCCTGGAGTACCAGTTCCGGGTGTATGCCATGAACAGTGCTGGGCTGAGCAAAGCTAGTGAGGCCTCCAAGGGAGCAGTTGCTCAAAATCCAGTTGGTGAGTTTTGACTTTGTTTAGTATCACACTACCTGGTGGCTTTTAACTAAATGTGCTAAGGCTCCAATAAGTCTAACAAAAACTTTTGCTTTGACGTTTAGATCCACCAAGTAAGCCAGAAGTCACAAATGTCACAAGAACCACAGTGTCCCTCAAATGGTCTGCTCCACTGAATGATGGGGGTAGTCCCATTGTGGGTTACATCATTGAACGCAAGCCATACACTTTGACTGGTGAGGGCCGCTGGCTCAAGTGTAATTACACCAATGTGACAGACACTTTCTACACTGTGACTGCCCTGGGAGAGGGTGAGCCCTATGAGTTCAGAGTCATTGCCAAGAATTCCAACCAAGTCTTCAGCACACCCTCAGAGTCCACTGGATCTGTGCAGTGCAAGACCGACTTTGGTAAGATCTACAGCACCAGCATCTGTGATTGAGATACGATGCAACCAATAGACTACACTTACACATTTCTAACCTTAACAAATCTTAATAAAATGGTAAGGTGAAGCTGTTTCATGACTTCTAAATCACTGTGATCAACACCTCAGGACTTTAGGTTTAGATTTAATTTGATGTAAATATACTACAGCCACAGACAGGGAATCCTATATTAACAAATTCTTTCATGTTCCCTTTTTTCTGCCCGACAGAGCCTCCAAAGGCACAGCTAGACAGCAAACTCCTATCTGAAACAGTGATGGTCAGAGCTGGTTCAGACCTGGTTCTGGATGCTGCAGTGGGAGGCAGACCTGACCCGAAAGTTTCCTGGTCCAAGGGCAACAGGGAGCTGGAACTGTGTGAAAAGTACCACCTGCAATACACTCCTACAAAGGCCATGGCCATCATCAAATTCTGTGACAGAGATGACACTGGAAAGTACATTCTTACAGTCAGGAATGTAAGTGGAACCAAGACTGCTGAAGTCAACGTCAAAGTCCTAGGTATGTTGCTTTTTTATTTTCAACCTTTTAACTCACATTTACAGATTAATTTAGAGTTAATTCACACTTATCCACATTGACTTAATTTTTTCTTATCTCCAGACACCCCCGGAGTGTGCGAAGGCAGCATTGAGATTAGCAAGATTACAGAGGAGTCATGCACCCTTAGCTGGAAGCTTCCTCTTGAGGATGGTGGTGATGAGGTCTCCTACTACATTGTGGAGAGGCGCGACACCAACAGGCTCAACTGGGTCATAATGCATGCTGAGTGCAAGGAGCTGACCTGCAACATCACTGGGCTGTTTAAGAACACAGAATACCTGTTCAGAATCCGGGGAGTCAACAAATACGGATCTGGAGTCCCCTTACAGTCAGTGCCCATGGTCGCCAGAAACACCTTCAGTAAGTGCAACAGATTTCTGTGATTTCTTTTAAACAAGGTATATCCCAAAAATTTAAAACAAGATCAAGTTACAAGCAAGAAAAAACATTCCAAAATCTAGTGGCCTAGAGCAGTGGTCCCCAACTGGTCTGTGGGTCATTTGGTGCCAGGCCGCAAAAAAATGGGATTCTCTTCTGTCGGCTCCTCTTGACACACTCTCTTTGTAAACATGCCTGGTGCATGGAGCAAATGATGGTGATAACCTCTAGTACTCAACTACTCTATATTTTATCTTCCTCCAGCTGTACCAAGTCCCCCAGGTGCTCCCGAGATCCTAGTGTCAGGAAAGGACTTTGCCACCATCCAGTGGCTGAAACCAGAAAGTGATGGTGGCAGCCCATTGATTCATTACCTGGTGGAGAGACGTGAAAGAAAGAGTGCCCGGTGGATAAAGGTCAATAGGGATGGAGCTTACCTGGACACCACACTGAAGGTGTCTGGTTTGACAGAAGGCAACATTTACCAGTTCAGAGTAACAGCCATCAACAAGGCCGGAGAGAGCGAACCCAGTGAGGTTTCTCTGTATGTTGTCTGCAGAGTGCCAACATGTAAGTTCAGTTCTTTCAAATCTAATTATGTAACATTATATGCAGATGAAGAGTAGTGTCACCACTAAGTGTGTTTTGTGATGTGATGAATAGATGGTTCCTGGATGTTTTGATTGTTATTTCTGTCTTTTCAGGCACCCCTGCTCCTCCTTCTATCCCCCGTATCACTGACACCCATGCAGAGAGCATCAGCCTGGCCTGGTCCCGCCCTGTGGAGGATGGAGGAGCTGATGTGATTGGCTACATCTTGGAGATGCAGGAAGCTGGAGCAGAGGAATGGAAGAAGGCCCATGAAAAGACCCTGCGTACTACAGATTATGTGGTAACTGGGCTTTCTGCAGGCAAGAAGTACTGCTTCAGAGTGGCCGGCATTAATGTCAATGGCACAGGAGACTTCAGTGAACCCTGTGCTGAGACAGAGCCAGTGGAGAGAATTGGTAAGTCAACAACTAAAAAACATTATAATCAGTAATTTCAAATTCTTCAGCTTAACTCAGCATATGACAGCAACATTCGATTATACTGTAGAAAATAGAAAATTTGTTTAATTTGTAACGGCTTCATAGTAACAATGAAATTCCTCCAACATTACAAAGCATATATTAATAAAACTGTCTTCTTGCACAGAAACTCCTGACTTTGAGCTCCACGATGATCTGAAGAAGACTATCTGCCTCCGTGCTGGAGGCTGTCTCCGACTGTTTGTCAGTGTCACTGGTCGTCCAACTCCTGCCATCACTTGGAACAAGCCTGGTGTGGACCTCAACAACAGAGGCTTCATCGAGGTCACCAAAACATCCACCACACTCATTATTGATAAGGTTCATCGCTATGACGCTGGCAAGTACACGGTAGTGGCTGAGAACTCTGCCGGAAAACAGGAAGTCAACATTCTGGTGAAGGTCTATGGTAAGTGATTAATGTATCTGAAAAGTGAATAAATAATAATAAATAAATAATAATAATAAATAACTTAAAAATTATTTATTTTATATTTATTGCCATCTGACCTTATGTGATACATGTGATATGTGATATTTTTTTGGAAATATAATATTTTAACTGCAGAGTGTATTTTTATTGTTAGATACCCCTGGACCACCTGGACCAATCAAAATCAAGGAGCTGACAACAGAATCTGCCACCATCTCTTGGGAAGCCCCAACCGTGGATGGTGGTGCTCCTGTCAACAACTACATCATAGAGAGGCGTGAGGCTTCCATGAGAGCTTACAAGACCATTACCTCCAAATGCAGCAAAACATCATACAAGATTGACAGCCTAATGGAGGGTATGCTGTACTACTTCAGAGTCCTTCCTGAGAACATTTATGGTGTTGGAGAGTCCTGCGAGACTCCAGATGTCGTCCTTGTTTGTGAGGTGCCTCTGCCACCACACAAGCTGGAGGTGATTGATGTTACCAAGAGCACTGTTACTCTGGGCTGGGAAAAGCCAGAGCATGATGGCGGTAGCAGACTGACGGCCTATGTCGTTGAGGCCTGCAAGTTCGGCACTGACAAGTGGATGAAAGTTGCCACACTGAAGCTCACAGACTTTGAACACACCATTGAAAAGCTGAATGAAAACGAGCAGTACTTGTTCAGAATCAGAGCAATCAACAGCAGAGGAGCCAGTGAGCCCAAAGAACTTGTTACAGCCATCACTGTACAGGAACAGAGAGGTAACACAAAAAACTCACAACCTGAGGTTAAACAGTAGAACAACAACAAACAATAGTTTTAGGCAAAAGCATGTAGATAAAAACAATGTGGGATTTTTTGGCCATGCATCAGTATAACATCACAGGGTACCTCAATATTTCCAATATTTCCTGTGTTGATTTAAACTGCAGTTTTGTAATTTTTGTGTCACTGTTCCTTTCCAGTGATGCCCATGGTGGACTTCTCTAGTATTCCACAGAAGGTTGTCAATGTTCTGGCTGGTAAGACTCTGGAGCTGAATCTGCCCATCATCGGTAGGCCTCCTCCTGTCTGCTCCTGGTACTTCGCAGACAACAGAGTAAAAATCACAGACCGTGTCAAGATCAAGAGCACTGGCAAGTTCTCCAAACTGACTATTTCTGACACCACCATCGATGACACTGGTGACTACATGCTGGAGGTGAAGAATGTTGTTGGTGTCATCACTGAGGTCATCAAGGTCATCATCCTCTGTAAGAAACTATCTCTTGTCTCATATTTCTCTTCAATATACTTTCAGTCAATCAAATTAACCATAAATCTTTTTATTTCTGTTAATACTCTGTTACCAGCTAAACCTGATGAACCAAAGGCACCCATCAGATTTGATGAGATTGATGCCACCACTGTTACCTGCAGCTGGGATCCTCCAGTCAGAGATGGTGGAGCTCCCATCAGTGGCTATGTGGTAGAGCAGCGTGATGCTCACAGACCTGGCTGGATGCCTGTCTGTGACTCTGTTAGTCGTCCAACCTTCAAGTTTGAGAATCTGATTGAGGGAGATGAATATGTCTTCCGTGCAGCTGCTGTGAATCGCTACGGCACTGGGGAGTTCCTGCAGTCTGATATCGTCACTTGCAGGAGCTTGAAAAGTAAAAAAAGACTTTTTTCCCCATATTAGACACTCGGTTTATATCATATTGACAGAATTACTGTTTATTAACTGCAGTATGGTAACAAGTTTCTCCTCCTCGACAGATGTGCCTGGACCTCCCGGCCGCCCAACCATATTTGATGTTTCTCGTGATGGCATGACTGTGGTGTGGCATCCACCAGATGAAGATGGTGGGCTTGAGGTTTCTGGATACATCATTGAGCGCAAAGAAGTTAGGTCTGACAGATGGGTGCGAGCCAACAAGAACCCAATCACCATGACCAGATACAGGTCAACAGAGCTGATTGAGGGCCTGGAGTATGAACACAGAATTATCGCCATCAATGCCAGAGGACTGAGTAAACCAAGTCTGCCATCCCTCCCAGCAGTGGCGACAGATCCCATTGGTACGAGAACAGTTTGAAAGCTTATATATATATATATATATATATATATATATATATATATAAAC
>JAUBNQ010000013.1:439005-454839 GCA_032353495.1 Ctenopoma kingsleyae
ATATATAAACTGTTAGTTCAGTTATAGTGGAACTATCAGAAATTCCATTATATCTTTTGAACTAGTAACTGGAAATACTGACATGCTTATCTTCCTTACTCAGATCCCCCTGGCTGTCCCCAGAACCCAAGGATTACCGATACCACCAAATCCTCTGTATCACTGGCCTGGAGTCCTCCTGATGAAGAGGGAGATGCACGGGTGGATGGTTACCTGATTGAGATGCAGAAGGTGGGCACCATGGCCTGGATCAAGTGTAACACAACACCGTCTCTGATCTGTGAGTACACATTGACCAACATGCCACAAGGAGAGGAATTCAAATTTCGTGTGATGGCTTGTAATGCTGGTGGTTCTGGAGAGCCTGCTGAAGTTCCTGGAACAGTCACGGTCACTGAGATGCTTGGTAAGGACACCAAGGTTACATTAATTACACTTCTAAGATAATTTGTATATGTTTAGAATGAACATAGAATAAAACTGACTTTTGTAACTATCATCGTGCCCCCAGAATCACCTGACTATGATCTGGAGGTGAAATACAAAGATGTGTACGTGGTCCGGCAAGGAGGAGTCCTTAGACTTTCTGTGCCCATTAAGGGAAAACCTCACCCAATCTGCAAGTGGTCAAAGGATGGAGGTGCAGTATCCACCAAGGCCATGATCGCCTCCACCGAGGACGCCAGTGAGCTGGTGATCAAGGGAGCTGAAAGGAGCGACTCTGGTGTGTACGACCTCCTGCTAGAGAACAAGGTTGGCAAGAAAAAGGCACAAATCAAGGTGAAAATCATCGGCCGCCCAAGTGCTCCAGAAGGACCAGTGGTCTTTGAGGAGATCCAGGCCACCTCTGTCAAGGTGTCCTGGAAGGCACCCACTGATGACGGTAGCTCAGAAATCCTGGGTTATATTGTTGAAAGGCGCGAGGCAACCAGAAATGCTTGGTACACTGTGGACTCTAGAGTGACTGATACTCAGTTGGTTGTCAAGGGTCTGAAGGAGGGAACAGAGTACCACTTCAAGGTCACAGCTGAAAACTCCTTTGGTATCAGTGCCTCTCTAAAATCTGAGCAGCCTCTGGTGCCCAAGACTCCTCTCTGTAAGTATTTCTCTTATTCTGTCTTAAATGTATGCGAACGGTATGAGATCATTCAATGATGAATCAAAAAATCATCTGTGTTTTTAAAACCAGGTCCTCCTGAGCCTTCAAGCACCCCACCAGAGATAATGGACATCACTAAGAGTTCAGTGGCCCTGGCCTGGTCCAGACCAAAGGATGATGGTGGTTCTGCCATTAATGGCTACTTTGTTGAGTACAAGGTGGTGACTGATGAGATATGGTCCCGCTATCAGACTAAGATCACCTCTACTATGTTTACTCTGCCTGGACTCATCCCTGACACAGACTACCAGTTCCGCATCATTGCTGTCAATGACATAGGAGAGAGCGAAGCTGGTCCTCTTTCTGACCCAGTCACGTGCAAGGATCCATTTGGTGAGCCTCCCCTTCTAATAAATTATAATTACTAATAAGGACCTTAGTTTATTGGACAGTACATTACTTTACATTAAACACAGTGGCAATCAGTTGAATAAGATGACCTCATTTAGTGGCTGCAACATACTAAGAACATATTATTTAAGAACAGAAATCAGAATCAAAACAACAGATATGGTTGTCTTTGTTAGTGTCAATACATATCACAAAAAATAGCATTAAATTAGCAAATGTTTTTCTTTCCTTTCAGACAAGCCAAGCCAACCAGGTGAGATTGACACTGTGAATGTGACAAACAACTTTGTCACCATCCGTTGGCAAGCTCCAGAGTGCGATGGTGGAAAGGAGGTCCTCGGCTACTGGGTGGAGTGCAGGAAATCCACTGAGAGCACCTGGAAGAAGTGCAACAAGGAGAGGCTTAAGGAAATGGAGTTCACCATGCCTGGACTGGCTGAGGCCACAGAGTATGAGTTCAGAGTGTTTGCTGAAAATGAGACAGGAATGAGTAGACCTCGTAGGACTGCTGCATGCATTAAGACTAAACTGAGTGGTGAGTACAATGAAATGTACAATGTGAAATCTATTTCTAGGCATTTACTGTGTGGCATTACTAAATGTTCGTAACATCACATTTCATAAAATGTCCCCCTTGTTTTGTGATTACAGCTGAAGCTAAACCAAGCTTGAGAAAAGAAATGGATGAAGTAACTGCTAAGCTTGGTCAGCCCGCTGTCATGAAGTGCCAGATTATTGGCAGACCTGTTCCTGAAATCAAGTGGTATCATGCCGGCAAAGAGATTGTTGAATCCCGCAAGTATGAGATGAGCTCTGATGGCCGCAACCACTCACTGTCCATCATGACTGACCAGCAGGAGGATGAAGGAGAGTACACCTGTAAGGCCATCAATGATGCTGGAGAAGCCGAGACAACAGGCACACTGGTGTTGGAGGCTGCTCCATCCTTCCACCCTGATTACCCGCTGAAGGAAACTTACTACACTGGACTGGGAACCACTCTGCGCATCCATGCCGTCTACATCGGCCGCCCTGAGCCTAAGATCATGTGGCTGCATGGGGCAAAGACTCTGGAGAACACAGAAGACATCAGTATTGAGACCACTGAGCACTACACACACCTGATCATTAAGAACGTGCAGCGCAGAGTACATGGAGGCAAATACAGGATCAGACTGCACAACCACTTTGGCAGGGCTGACACTGCATTCAATGTTGAAATCTATGGTATGTCCATGTAAATTCCAGTGCAACAACACACGCATTTGTAAAAGTGATATTAGATGTATACATAATTAAATGTAATACCTCTGTTTCCAGACAAACCTGACATACCTCAGGGTCCCATTGTCTTGGATGCTCTCCTGAAGAACTCCGTCATCATCAGCTGGAAACCTCCCAAGGATGACGGAGGCTGCATGATCACTAACTATATTGTGGAGAAGCGTGAGGACAAGGAGGGTACTGAGTGGGAACTGGTGTCTTCATCTATTAATGGCATATCTTGCCGTGTGCCCAACCTTGTTGACAGTGCCGGATACTTCTTCCGTGTGTACGCCCAGAATCGCTACGGCAACAGTGAGCCATTGGAGCTCACTTCACCTATCCTTATCAAGAGCCAGCTGGGTAAATTTAATCCAGTATTAATTTATGTTTCTTCAAAAATTACTAATTTGTCTTATATTGTAAACACATAATAGATCGAATTCATTTAAATGATGTACCTAGGTACACTGTGTAAAAGTGCTGACAAAAATGTCTGATTTATATATTCCTGTCTATAGAAAAACCATCACCACCTCTGTCGCCAGTTGTTTCTGGAATCACCAAGGACTCCTGCGTGGTTTCCTGGAAACCCCCACTCAGCGATGGTGGATCCAAGATCAAGAGCTATCACCTTGAGAAGAAGCACAAGAAGGACAGGAAGGACTGGACCGACTGGACTCCAGTGACCACAGATGAGATCAAACAGACAGTGTTCTCAGTGAAGCGCCTGACAGAGGGCGTCGAGTACATTTTCCGTGTGAAGTGTGAGAATCTCGGAGGAGAGAGTGACTACAGTGAGGAAACTGCTCCTATCATCCCAGCTGCAGCTGTTGAGATTCGTGCTCCTGCCTTTAAGGAGGAGCTCAGGAACATGAGCGTCAAATACAAGAGCAATGCCACCCTTGTCTGCAAGATCATAGGACAGCCCAAACCCGTGATTAAATGGTTCAGACGAGGAAAAGAGATCCACTCTGATGGAAAGAAGATCAAGATCCAGGAATTCAAGGGAGGTTATCATCAGCTTGTCATCACCGAGGCTGATGAGGAAGACTCCACTGTTTACCAGATCAGAGCCACTAATCAGGGAGGCTCTATCTGTGCTACAGTCTCTCTGGATGTTGAAAGTAAGTACATAGATTTCCTATTGTTCCACTGTTGTATAAAACTGATTTAAACAGTACCAATATAGAAATTGAAACATTTCTAACTTAAAAATAAACAATTTTTTCCACTTCCAGTTCCTGCCAAGATCCACCTGCCAAAGAACTTGAAGGACAAGGAAGCCATTCCTGCCCTGCGTGGAGAGGTGGTTAACATCAAGATTCCTTTCAGTGGCAAACCAGATCCTGTCATTACATGGCAGAAAGGACAAGATCTCATTGACAGCAATGGCCACTACCAGGTCATTGTCACCAGATCGTTCACTTCCTTGGTATTCCCCAATGGAGTGGAGAAGAAGGACGCTGGTTTCTACATTGTCTGTGCCAAGAACAGATTTGGTATTGATCAGCAGACAGTTGAGCTGGATGTTGCTGATGTGCCTGATCCTCCACGTGGTGTCAAGGCCAGCGATGTCTCACGAGACTCTGCCACACTGAACTGGGTGGCCCCAGCAAATGATGGTGGCAGCAAAGTCATCAGCTATATCATTGAAAAGTGCCCCACTACTGCTGAGAGGTGGGAGCGTGTTGCCCAGTCTCGTGACACCCGCTACACTGTAATCAATCTGTTCGGAGGAACCAGCTATCAATTCAGGGTCATTGCAGAGAACAAGTTTGGACAGAGTGCTCCATCTGAGACCAGTGGACCTGTGATGACGAAGGAGGACAAATCCAGAGTTCTTCTCTATGACAGGGAGGTTGACGATACTGGACGTGTCCCCAAGGGCAAGGCTCAACACTCTGATGCCAAGAATCTGCACAACAAATATGCCATTGCAGAGGAATTGGGGAGAGGTCAGTTTGGCATTGTTCACCGCTGCATTGACAACAGCTCTGAAAAGACCTACATGGCTAAATTTGTCAAAGTGAGAGGCGCTGATCAAGCAATAATCAAGAAGGAAATTGCAACACTGAACTTGGCCAAACACACAAACTACCTCCTCCTCCATGAGTCTTATGACAGCCCAGAGGAGCTGGTGATGATCTACGACTTCATCTCTGGTGTTGACATCTTTGAGCGCCTAAGCACAGCTGAGTTTGAGCTTAATGAGCGTGAAATTGTTAACTACATCAGGCAGATTTGCTCGGCTCTTGAGTTCCTGCATGCTCAGAGCTATGGACACTTTGATATCAGACCAGAGAACATTGTGTTCACGACTAGAACAAGCTCTAATGTTAAGATTATTGAGTTAGGCCAGTCCAGACATCTAACTCCTGGAGATCAAATCAAGATTCAGTATACCACCGCAGAATATGCTGCTCCTGAGATCCACCAGTGTGACATGGTTAGCACTGTCACTGACATGTGGTCAGTTGGTGTCCTTGCCTATGTACTCATCAGTGGACTTAATCCATTCACAGCAGAAACCAATCAACAGATGATTGACAACATCTCTACTGCAGCTTACAGCTATGATGACGAGTCCTTTAAGCAAGTCAGTGTTGAGGCTTTAGACTTCACAGACCGCCTAATGACAAAGGAACGTAAACATCGTATGACTGCTGCTGAGGCTCTGACGCATCCTTGGCTGGTCAAGCCTGCAGAGGAGATCAGCACCAGGGCAATCCCAACTGGCAGGCATAAGAGATACTACCAGACAATGGTTAGAAAAGAGTGGAACACTGTTGTCTCTGCAGCCCGTGTGGCCAGTGGAGGCTCTATCAGATCCCAGCGTGGCGTCTTTGTTGCCAAGGTAAAGATCGCTCCATTTGAACACGGTCCTATTGCAGGCCAGATTGCCCATGCAGTGGTGAATGAGGGAGACAACGTGAAATTCGTCTGCAACATTGACAACTATGACAGTACTACTGAAGTGACATGGTACTGCGGTGTCAGGCAACTTGAAGCTGGTGACAAATATGAAATTGAATATGAGGATGGCCTTGCTGTAATCACCATCAACAAGGTCGCAAGAGCAGATGATGGCACTTACAGATGCAAGGTTGTGAATGAGTATGGTGAGGACAGTGCCTATGCAGAGCTGTTTATCAGCAGTGTTAGAGCTTACCGTGACTTCTTCACCACACGTGTGGTCAAGAAAACAAAGCGAAGAGTTGACACTGCCAGACTACTTCAGAAGCCGCCAGAGTTCACCCTTCCTCTGGTCAACCGTACAGCCTACATTGGTGAGAATGTGCGCTTTAGTGTCACAATTACTGTTCACCCTGAGCCTCGTGTCATCTGGCACAAATCTGGACAGAAGCTCATCCCTGGACATGATGATAGGAAATACACCTTCATCAGTGACAAGGGTCTGTACCAGCTCATTATCCACAACCTTGAGAAAGATGATGAGGCTGAATACAGCGTTGTTGCCCGCAACAGGTACGGTGATGACAGCTGCAAGGCTCGTCTTACTGTTGTTCCTCGTCCAAAACCAGCAGACCTCACCTTGAGGCCCATGTTTAAACGCCTGCTTGCAAATATAGAGTGCAGAGAAGGCCAGAATGTGCGCTTTGAGTTTAGAGTATCTGGCCATCCCGCACTGAAGTGGGAGAAGGATGGCACACCTTTAGCCTTTGGACCATCTATTGAGCTTGTCCGTGAGGGTCTGGATTACTTCATCCTTCATGTGAGGGACACCCTGCCTGAAGACTCTGGTGTGTACAGAGTTACTGCTACCAACTCTGCTGGATCTGCCAGTTGCCAGGCCACACTCAAAGTAGAACGTGTCACTCATGTAAAGAAGGAATATGAGACCAGTGAAAAGGAGAAGGAAAAGATAGCTGGAAAGGAGGAATTAGACAAAAAGGTGAGACTGTCTCAGATTTTGGCTGGCACTGTTGTGACACCTCTACCACCCACCGCAGTACAAGCTGTCAGGGAGGCAGCAACCATGTTCAAACCTGCTGTGACAACTAAGAAGGGTGAAAAGACAGAGGCTGAGATACAGAAAGAACAAGAGGAAAGGAAAAAGCGTGCAGATGAGAAGAGACTACGTATGCCCTATGTTGTCCCCATTCCGCGTGTCATTAACCCAGCTAATCTTGAGGAGGATGTGGAGATAAAACACTTCAAGCCACTCTCAGACATGAAATGGTACAAAAAGCTGCGCGATCAGTATGAGTTCCCAGAGCCTATGGAGAAAATCAAGCAGAAGAGGATGAAGCGTATTCGCCTCTCCAGGTGGGAGCAGTTCTATGAGGTGCCTATCAGGATCAAGGACCAGTATAAACCCAAGTGGCGTATCTCATCCATGACTCAGGACGACCTGGAGACTGTGAGGCCTGCAAGGCACCGTAGTCCATCACCTGAGATGGACGTCTACCATAGGATCAGGAGGAGGTCCCTGGGTGATCTGTCAGATGAGGAACTGCTGCTACCTGTGAATGAGTACCTGTCCATGAAGAGAACTGAAGAGGAGAGGCTTCGTCTGGAGCAAGAGCTGGAGCTTGGCTTCTCTGCTTCTCCACCTAGCCTCAGCCCAGTTCGCTTTGAGCTGTCTGCCCTCCGTCCCTCGTCTCCTAGAAAAGTCTACAGTGATGATGAAGAGGGAGAAGACATCCACAGATATGACTCCTACCGAATTCCATCCAAATATGAGGCTGGTCCTAGTTTTGTTGAGCTCCGTCAGCGTCATGACAAAGCCACATACAAACCCCCAAGAGAGAAGCAGAGGGTGTATGAGGAGAAAGAAGATCAGGAGCTGCTGCGGCCACACACAACTGTTCAGAGAATCTCCTCCTACAAGAGTGAACTCAAACGTATTGAATTTGATGAGAAGATGCGAACCTCAAAAAAGGAAACAACTGTCGCAGCTGCAACAGTCTCTGAGGAAATTGAATCTGAGCACCTGACAGCATTTACCTCAGAATACATTCCTAAACCAATAAAGAAGGTCCCTCTGCCTGAGCATAAGAGATCTCCTTCAGCTGAAAAGGCTGTGAAGACAGAAGTGGCTCTTCCTAGAATCGACTTTGCATCTAGGTATGAGGAGAGGAAGCAGGCTCTGAGATCAGAGAGAAGATCTGTGGAGAGGAAGATTGAGGTGGTGTCACAGGCTCCCTTCAGCCTTGATCACGCCCCGCGTATTACCATCAGGATGCGATCCCACCGTGTACCATATGGGTCCAACACTAAATTCACCCTGAATGTCCAGGCCAAACCTGATCCTGAAGTCAAATGGTATCACAATGGAAAAGAGATTCATAAGAGCAGCAAATACCACATGACCAATATCAGCGGAGTTCTGACACTCCAGATCATCAACTGTGTGACGGAAGATGCTGGCACTTATCGTGTGGTCTGCAAGAACGACAAAGGAGAGACTTCTGACTACGCCACACTAGACGTTGCAGGCTCAGAATATGCTGCTTTCTCTTCACTCCGCAAGGATGAGGAGCCTCCATCCTCCCATCTGCCAGAAATGACCAGAACAGAGGTGTATCATGTCTCCTCCTCTAGAACAACAGTGCAGGAAACTGTGACTGAAACTGTGAAAGAGACCACTACTGTTGTTGAGAAACCAAAGGAGAAGCCTGGTATTCCTGCCAAGATTGTGACCAAACCACAGTCCCTGACTGTAGAGGAAGGAAACCTTGCCAGATTTGAATGCGATGTGGATGGTGAACCAGCACCCTCTATCACCTGGATGCATGAAGGAGCAGTCATTGGTTCCTCTGTCCGTCACCACATCGTATCTACTCAGTACAGCTCCTCCTTTGAAATCTCTGCTGTTGAGGTGTCGGATGAAGGCAGCTACACTCTGCTGGTGGAAAACGCCAGAGGAAAACAAGAGGCCCATTTCACTTTGACAATCCGCAAGTCTGAGTCCAAGGAGAAAGTAGTTGCCCCTCCCAGAGTCACCTCTCCAGAGGCTAAGTCCCCTCTTGCCAAGTCCCCTGAACCAGTGAAATCTCCACAGAGAGTGAAGTCTCCTGAGCCAGTCAAGTCACCTCAAAGAGTTAAGTCTCCAGTCTCTCCAAAATCACCAACACCAAAATCACCAACACCAAAATCTCCAACACCAAAGTCCCCTACTCCCAAATCTTCAACGCTATCCGAGAAAGAACGAGTGACTTCTCCAATCAAGTCACAGAAGAGAGTGATGTCACCATGTCCTGAAAAGAAGCCGTCCTTCTCTGTCGGTCTGAGCGATGTCACTGCAACCTCTGACTCTACTGTCAAACTGTCAGTTAAAGTGACAGGAGAGCCCAAACCTACTATCTCATGGATGAAGGATGGAAAGGTAACATATTCAAATACTGAAACTAGTTTATTATTCTTTTTCATGTATTTCACATTTTTAGTAATAATCCTATTTTCCTGACCAACAGGTGCTGCCTCCAGGTGGGCGCTATGAAATCTTTGAGGAGCATGGCTCAGCTTATCTGGAGATCTGTGAATCAGAGGTCTCTGACAGCGGTGTGTACAAGTGCACAGCTACCAACAGCACCGGAACAGCGTCAACAACCTGCATAGTCACTGTACGAGGTAAGATATATGACCGGTTAGTGGAAGCAGTTATTCAGTAACCTGCAGCTACAACTTTTCACACAGTTTCCTTTGATAAACACATTTATTTGCTTTAGGTTTAAAAATCTCCAAATCAAAAGCTGAAATCTCTGAGGAAGTCATGAAAAGGGAAATGTTCCACGAGGAAGTCCTGTCCTCTGTGAAGGAGGTGAAGTCCTCGCACAGCCACATGTCCATTATAGAGGGCCAGTCTCTGACTCTGCGGGCCAACATTCCCGGGGCCTCTGACATCAGGTGGATCCTGAATGGGGTGGAACTGGCCAACTCAGAACAGTACAGATACGGAGTATCTGGAAACGACCACACCCTGACCATCAGGTCGGTCAGCGAGCGCGAACAGGGGATCATCACGTGTCAGGCTCAAACACTGCAAGGCCTGGTCAAGTGTCAGTTTGATACTATGGTCACGGCCAAGAGATCAGAAGCACCCCACTTCCTGGTGCAGCCCAGATCCCAGAACGTGGATGAGGGACAAAATGTCAAATTCACGTGTGAAATTGCAGGAGAGCCTTCCCCTGAAGTGGAGTGGTTGAAAGACAACATGATTGTGAGTAGTTTTCACCAGAAAGTTACAGTGGTCTTTATCTTTAGCTGTAACTCTCTGTGTCTCTCTCTATGCAGATATCAGTCACATCAAACATTAGACTGAGCCGCTCTAAGAACGTGTACACTCTGGAGATATGTGAAGCCACACTTGCAGACAGTGGAAAATACACAATAAAAGCCAAAAATCAGTTTGGACAGTGTTCTGCGACGTCTTCTCTCAACGTCCTCAGTAAGTTTCACTGCATCTCAACTAAAACCTAAACACACAGTGCCTCAGTGTATTTTAAGTCTGGATACTAAACTTTGTGACTTGGATTGCACCAAAGGAAATGTCTTATTCCAACCCTTAAGTGGAAATCCAAGCCACATGATTATCCCAGCTTACACTCTTGTGTATGATGATGCTGCATACACAGCTGCATACCGTGTACTCTGCTGCACATTGTTATATGAGCCATGTGCTTGTCATTTGCATTCTCACAGCTCTTGTTGAAGAACCAACAAAAAGTATTATTGTGGAGCAGAGAGCTTCTACTGATACTGCTGCCAGCATGCAGAAAAGTTTCTCAGCCTCGTCAGTTCGTATGGAGGCAGCCTCCATGCAGGCCAGCAGTTACAGCAGCAGCTCCCGCTCTGCTGCTGCCGGGTTTTTGTTTGAGAGCATGTCTGGGACTAGCATGTCTGCCATGAAAGCTGAGTCAATGGTTTCCATGAGCTCCAGCAGTCAAATGATGGAAATGTCTGCTCACTCGCATGTCCAGTCCTCCTCCTCCTCACTGAGGGCCCTCACCACAGGGGCTAAAAGAGGTGAGATGCATTTTAAAGTCTGCCTGAATCCATTGGTAACTTGCATTAAAATTAAGAATAACAGGAGACAGGTCTTCAATCATCTGAGCACCTACTGAACGTGAGTAAAGCTGGAATGAAGACGAATGTGACGTGATAAAATCCTGCTTGTTTGAAGACTTTTCACTGACCTTGTGAAAAAGGTTAAAAATATATGTTTCATACATAGTTATGAGGACAGAGAAACTGCTTCATTTGTTTTCCAACAATCTACTTGGTCTGACGTCTGTTTCCTTGCTTATGTGGCTCACAGGTCTCCAGTGTTACAACAGCAATTCAAATGATGAAGACCTGTAAAAGATAAATATAAAATCTTCATCATCACTCACCCTGTTCTTCTTTTCCTTAATAGGCACTCCGCCAAAGATCGAAGCTCTTCCACAGGATGTCAGTGTTGAACCAGGGAACTCCCTGAGTGTGGCGGGGGTGTTCTCGGGAGATCCTGCCCCCACTGTCCAGTGGGTCCGCTCAGGTCGAACCCTCCCCAACGGGGATGAGCGGTACCGTGTGGAGAACAGCGCTGACCTCTCCACCCTCATGATCTCAGCAGTGAAGGAGGACGATGCTGGAGCCTACACCCTTCGACTGTCCAACGAGCTCGGCTCCGACTCTGCAACTGTCCGTGTTCACATTCGGTCCATGTAAAAAAGAAAAAAAAAGTTAATTTATATTTCCCTTTTCCCTCATCCAGAACCTTTTTATTTAGTGAATTAGAAACAATAATCTTGATAAAGATCTGGATTTCTGTTCTTGTAAATATGAACTATTTTTGTACCAAACTTGACATTAATTTATGCCAAACTAGACTAAAGTCTACAGTTGTTGTAACATGTGCCATATTGGACAATTATGACTTAGGAACCACTTTTCTGTGACATGTACATAATGTATATAGCCGAATTTAACGGTTATGGGAGATGTTATGCATTGTTATTTATGACAATAATATTAACTGAAACAAAATGAAACTAAATGTGGTTTAACAGGAGAAAGTTTCATTAGGAACGAATACCCTGTTAAACTGAGAAACTAAAATCTGTGCCTCAACGATAAGTTGAAGTCTTAAGATTGCCTCAACAGGTAGAGAGGCTCCCTGTTGACGTTATGAACCAGAAACCGAAAGACAAAGTTCTTGTGGACACGCGTCTGTGCGTGTGATATTACAGTTTCCTGTGAGTTGTACCATGAGAATAAGACCCTGAGTGCTGTTTGCATTACCCTCATGTAAGCAGCATGAACTGGCCTTGTGCTCAGACTGACTGTGTCACACCACCATGATTTGATGACCTGCTCAGAGTGCGAGCGGCCTGCACTCTCAGCGTTTAGATAGTTTTAATTCAGAGCGCTGCTTCTGGCACAGGACGGCTGGATTGGCTTTTTTAGAACATCTCCTGGCCAAAACTAAAGAACAGAAAGTCAAGATTGGCTCTGCTGTGCAGAAGCAGCGCCGTCTCTTGGAGGATAGTTAGGTAACGTGTTTGTTTGTGTATTTGAGTGCAAGTGTTTGTAGCTTTTAGTCGTTTCACCTTGTCAGTAGTCAGGGACGTGATTCATCACAGTGACTCCATCTCCTGTGAAAGAACAGTTCTGTTTTGCCCTGCACTTTGATTTAACTGATCTGTTGATGTAGAACTGTATTTGATCCTCCTTGAGTTTTATGCATTACTGATTTAATAAAGCATGATTTCAGCACTACACATCACCTCTCCCTGTGTTTGTTGGGTCTCTGGTGTGTTTTCCTGCTCATGTTCATGCTCCACTCATGTTTGGTGTCGGGGCTGGGGGTGGGGCTGGGTGTCTTGTCTATATAGACAAACAAATGTGTGTCAGCAGGACTCAGCCAGTGTGACCGTCTTCATCAGAGGCTAAGTACTCTGTTTTGTCCACTAGAGGGAGACAGAAAACTCCTGTAGGATTTCTCTACGATCTGTTGGCAGTGGCGGGGGGTTGACGCGACCTGACATGGGGCAGTCAGTCCCAGGGCCTTCTGGGAATTATGGATGTTGGCTTCAAAGGAAAACAATCCTCCACAAAACACCTGACGACCGTTTTGACTCTGACATTAGGTTACTTTAAAAATATAGATAATATAACCCTAACCCAGGTTCTGGTTCTTCAGACGCTGAAAGGCCTTCTCCTGTCTGCTGTGGGAACTCTGAACTTTCTTTATGAAGATCCTGCAAGAGACGACACTAAAAACTGAAGCTGGACGATTTTTTTCTACTTTAATTGAATGATCCAGTGCTGCTTGTTCAAACGGGGGCTGTGACGCTCATAAAACCTCAACAACACCTCAACATCGACAATGTAATATGCTTTCCAGATCAGATGAACCAATTAACAACATTCAAATGAACTGTTACAGGAGCCAGTTCCCACTGTACATTAGAAATATACAGGAAGTAACAGCAGTTAGTCAGAAAGTTCAACTGTGGAAACCGCCCCCGTCAAAAGAATCTGAATCTTGACTGTACAGTACTGAGACTGTGTTTTAGCTCCAAGATGATGGCTCTACTGCCCGTAGAAAAACCCAGGTCAGATCCCTGCAGAGCAGATACAAACACAAATGGATTCCCCTCCTGACTGAATCACTTTTATTCAGGTTTCAGCTCTTTTACATTTTGTCCCATTAAAGGTTTCTGCAGTTTTTCTTTTACCTGATCCGGGGGTCTAAGGACAGGTTGTAAAGACAGTGTTGTCATTTGTGATGTTGGACAATAGAAACTGCAGTGGACTGCCAAAATAGCCATATTTGATTTATTATATATTTTGAAGTCAGTCTTTTTCTCTGTGACCTGAGGTGGGTGTAAAGGGGCGGAGCCTAAAACAGGAAGTGATAAACATGGTGGAACCAGCTCCAGTGAATGGCTGTAGAGGAGAAGAAGAAAGGTGAGTGCTGAACAGGTACTGTGGACTCCTGCACGGTTTCTCATGACGTATGTAGCACAGGCAGTGTGGTTGGTTGACGCCTGTTGTTTCTTTGAGGCCTTCCTGCTAGCTAACATGAGCTAATATGAGCTAACGTGGTAACATAAGTTAACGTGGTTAGAGATTTGATTTGTCTGAGCAAATATTAAAGCCAGACGGACCCTGGTTTCTTACTAAACTCATTAGAAGTTTGTTGGGTTAGTTAAGTTGTTTGGAGGCTCAGGCAGCAGGATGCTAAAAGGTGGCTAGCTGTAGGCTAACTGTAGGCCTGACTGGTAGATCAGTTGTTCGCAAACCCAGTCCAAGCCCTCCTGGCCTGCTTGTTTTCCAGCTATCCCTGACCCAACCACCGACTACCTGGATCATGTGTGTTCAGTCAGTCAGAAGCTGGAAGATACCGGCTCACTTTGTCTTCCTTTTCTCCAGGTAATCAGCAGAGGGTAGGACACGGAGCACACTCGGTTGTTATATTTTGTGGATGATGTTTTGTTCACGCACATTAAATACTCAGAACCCCTCACTTTCACTTTCTGCACATTTTAAACAAGTCACATTAATCTACAAACAATAACACAGAACAAAAACCTAAAACCTAATTTAAAAGGTTTTTACCGCTTAACTGAAAAGAAAAAACTAAAATCTCTCCTTTTATTTAAGTTTTCAGACTCAAACACTTTCTTCCTGTTTGCGTTCAGCATTTTTTGCGATATGTGTTTACAACCTGTCCGGAGTCCACCTGTGGTGAACTGAACTGATTGGACATAGTTTAGACAGGTACAACCTGCGTATGTGTGGTCCCCCAATGTTGTGATGAGGCACAGAGCAGGACCAGGGTATAAACCACTTCTAAAGCTGAGTGTCCCATGAGCACAGTGGACTCTGGGCCCACCAAGACTCTTGTTAAAGCTCAGTAATCAGACAAGAAGGAGGTGACCAAGAACCCATCATTCCCTCTAACAGAGCTTCAGACATCCTCTGCAGAATGGCAGAACCTGACAGAAGAACAAACATCTCAGTCACTCTCCATCATCCAGGTGCAGTTACAGAAGTCTGATAGATCCAAAAACAGTTTGGAGTTTGTCCAACAGGATTTAAAAACTCTGAGAACTGGAGGACAAAGATTCTCTGTTCTGAGAAGACTCAAACTGTTTGAGCAGAATGAAGAAGGAAATCCGCTCCAGTCTTTGAGACCTGAGACTGGGCTGACTGACAGTTTATCTTCAAACAAACAGTGCTGAGTGCTGAGACACTGCTGAGTCTTCAGGACAAGTCACAGACGGTCCCATCAGAACATCTGTGCAGAGATCTGAAGCTGCTTTTCCATCCAGTCTGACTGAACCTGAGAGGATCCGTCAGGAACAACAGAGAAACTGACTAAATCCAGGTGTGAGAAGCCTGTAGAGACTTACTCAAGACCCGGAGCTGCACAACTGCAAAAGGGGGTAAACAAAGAACTGAATCAAGGGTCTGAATACGTTTGTAAAGGACAGATTTCAGTTATTTTTTAGAAACGTGTTTTCACTTCCTCGTTGAGCCACCGTACTACAGCTCTAAGAGTTTCAGACTGGGTCTCGCTCTACGATTGTAAAATGTGAAGCTGTAGATGAGAACAACCTGACGGCTGCTGCTGGTTCAACAGGGTGCCGGCTGTTGCTATGGTTGCTGGGACGTCAACAACCAGACTTATAAACTGACCATAATGTTTTTTCACTCTCACCATGTGTCACGGCTCCACGACAAGCACCTGGCCAACTGCCGTGACGTTGTCTGGATGTCAGCAGCAGGAGAGGCGGGGCTTAGTGAAGCATCTGTTTCAGGTGAGACGAGCAGTGAAAAGGTTTTATTTCACAGGAAATAGGTTCAGGTTCAGGTTTCTCAGCTTAAAGCAGCACGTTTGACCAGGTCCATCGCAGACCCAGGTCCAGACCTCCTGGTTGTTTCTGGTAAACGTGTAAAACTTTAGAAGTTTATTTAAAACGTGGAACAATGTTGATCAAAACCTGAATTTGGTCCATCTTTACTTTACTTTACTTTACTTTACTTTACTTTACTTTACTTGTCAGACGCTTTTATCCAAAGCGACTTACAAGGAGAAGACACCA
>JAUBNQ010000013.1:494480-505572 GCA_032353495.1 Ctenopoma kingsleyae
AAAAGGAAAGTTTTAAGTCTAGTCTTAAAGGTAGAGAGGGTGTCTGCCTCCCGAACCTGGATTGGGAGCTGGTTCCAGAGAGGAGAGGAGAGCAATCCCTGGTAGCGGTGACAGCGAGAAAAAAATAAAACAACCACAGCAAGAAATTTTGGTGGAGTCGTTTATCAAAAAGACGTTTACCAAAAGAAAATAAATAAAAACTGCTGGGTAACCGAGGGTCAGACCATCATCCTGCAGGTGTCTGTCGAGGGAAAACCTGTTCCATCTGTCCGGCTGCTCGAGGTTTATTGTCAGTACAACAATATACACAGTATACAGTGTATTGAAATGCCGTTTCACACAGGCCCCCCATGGTGCATTTTTTGTCAGACTTGAGAAAGCCCTCTGGAATGGAAGGGTGAAACGTCATCAATGAACTAAAACAAGTCCAGTTGCTATTGAAAAACCTTTTCTGAGATGTACAGAAGTAAAAACAGGAAACGTAGGAGCAGAGAGAGAGAGAGGTCAACGTGCAGCAGTTGGACTCCAGTGAGAGATTTTGTCGTTATAGGCACCCCAGAATCCAGATTGTGGTTTAGCTTATTCCTCCTCTGAGAGCTCCACTGTTGACTCAGTTCTGCGGTGGACACCCCCGCCTGCCTGGTTTCCAGTGTCCTGTGGGTCTCTGTTGGACACAGGTCTCCAGCAGAGGGAGGCACAGTTAATCAGTTTCCTACACTGATGATTGAAAAGAGGCCATATGGATGAGATCAGATTACATTGACTCTAAATCCAGACGTTACAGTCAAGTAAGTAACTAACAACATTACAGCACTTACAGAACTACACAATGAGACGATCGATGTGGAGGAAACTGTGCAGATGTGTGTGTCCCAGATAATTCAGCAGAAACTCTGCAGTTCTAACTTAGGTTGAATATGGTAGAGATAATATCCATAAATTAAACTGAATAAATACATACGTATAAATCACTTTCAAATTTAATACATCTGCAAAAATGTCTGAGAGCAGGTTTTCACCTGTTGTTCTTTAGTAGTGTGGTGAACAAAAACAGCATTTATCCTTTTCAGTCTATCAAATGTTTTTTTAATTTAAGAAAAACATGAAATCATCTTTTATTTTCATATCATATCTAAGTTGAAGTTTGTTGGTGTTTGTGTCTCCATTAAGAGAATCAGTGAAAACACAGAGTGAAACTGCAGCAGGATCAACTAATGTGAAAACAGTAGAAACAGTGAAGAGTGAAAAAATAGAACCAGCAGAGAGAGAGTTAAACAAATATGAGAGCTGGAAACCATATAAAGACAAAACATGCTTCTGCACTGAGAGCAACACGCACAGTCACACACACACACAGTAACACACACACAGAAAGACTGAGGCCGACCCAGGAGCAGCATCGAGCGGGGAATCACTCTGTGTTTAATCCAGACGTTTTACAGCTGCTTTCAGATCAGCAGGAAATTAGTTTTATCACAACATCTATGCAAATATGCAGCTGCAAAAATCAGTATCACAGCTACGTGATTATGATGAAATGAAAGATTCAACAAGGATTCTTCTGTTGCTGCATCAGAACCGCTTCCTTCAACACAAACAGTTATAAGAGAATAATCCAGAGGAATAAACAACACTGAACACTGTGTTGTTCATAATGTTAGCAGAGTTATCATCAAGGTAAACAACGTACAAAATCAAATTAATACAAATAACAAAAGAAAACAGTGAGGAAGTTAAAGAGCAACCGATTTATTTTGTTCAACAGAAGTGACGACGTGTGTGTGGCCCAGAACCGTCACAGCAGTGTGGAGACCAGGGCCTGAGTTCAGGTCAAAGGTCAGAGAGCTTTCTGATGTCAGTTTTTATAGGGATGGGTTCTGATAACTGGTTCTGTTCTGGATCTGGTTCAAACTACTCTCTGACTAATCAGTTAGTTGATGTTCTGGTTAGCTGAATTCCTTCTGAGAGGAAAAAACTACACAAACATGAGAGTTGTCACATGTAAACAAACAGTGGAGCAGCTGAAACAGTGTGGGAGGTCAGAAGACCCGTTCAGTACTGGAGTTACTGTTGGTGCTGGTGTTTGTCCGATGACTCATCCTTCATTAGAACAAACTTCAAATTTCTAATCTGGTTCGCACACGTTTCTAATATAAAACACTGGTAACACTCAAACATGAATGGTATAAAAGATTCTCATAAAGACCCGGTGTCTGTGTGAAGAGCTGTGGCTGGGGAGGGGCTCAGTCTGTGGGAATCTCCTGATATTTCCCTGTGTTCTGTCGGGGATTTCCTGCTGCAGGAACATTTTCCTCCCTCTGCCCTTATAAAGTTGGGATGATGCTGCGTTCACTGTCCACTGTAGACACACACAGTCAGAAAGCAGCTACACATCAGACGGTTCCCTGAGGAGGTGGTGGAGACCAACACCAGAGCTCAAACACTGCTGTTGTTCACTGTTTTATTCTGCTGAACACATCAACACCTCAGATATAAAGTGATTAGTATGATTATTTCTAACTGTAAGAAGTTTTTACATGCAGCGATGGTCACAGCTGCTGCCTAGTTCACCTGCAGGTGGAGGATTCACCTGTGTTAAATACAGCTGACAGGACACACACACTATGAAGTAGTGACCCACTAACATGTAGAAGCAAGGATACAGTGTAAGAGTGAGTAACACAGAGAAACAACAGTGAAATATTTAAGATATGAAGATGTGTTTGTTCAGCTTCACAGACAGAAATATCTGATGTATACATACTACAGCATAGATCATATGTGATGTGATAAATGAACTGTGTGTGTTGGAGAGAGACCATCATTTTCATCCTCTCTCGTCCTTTTCCTTATATGGAGTCTGGATTTCCTTTTCCCTCTGCCAGCGTCCCACAGACACGTGAGTATAAATATACAGAACGTGTTCTTGTGTGTAGGAGATGAACAAGTGGTGCAGAGTTAGTATCTTTAATGGTGATAAAGCAGTGAGGTCAGGACAGCTCATGTTGTACAACAACACTGCTGTGATGTGTGGACATGTTAGCATCAGGTTGAACACACGTGTTACAGTAGCTGCAGGAAGTTTGTCCTGCTTGTCCTGACCCTGTCCTCTCCCTGTTTGTGCTCTCAAACTAAGACTGTGACCATGTAGCATTGGGTCTAACAGACCGCAGGTGATCCACGATCCCTTCACGTCACCCTCTGAATAATGATCTGATCTGTGACTTTTTTCTTTTATGATGTCATCCGTTTACTTTGTCATGTGATGAGGAGAACAAGCCCAACACGTAACCCCCCCCCCAAGCTTCCGCGGCATTAAACACTCTGTAGTTGAGATGAAACAACACGGCCGTGTTTGTGTGAACACGTGTGCACTTTTCTGCTCCATGTGTTGTTGCAGGCCCAGTATGAGGTCACAGGTCAGAGGGCACAGCAGCACGCTTCATCAGCTGCCTGAAGGACCTGAAGGTGATGGATGGCAGCAGAGTGAGCATGACGGTGGAGCTGAGCCGTACGACCCCCACCTGTCTGTGTGTGTCTCTATGGGTGTGTGTGTGGACTATTTCCTGTCAGGTCTTCAGGGACGCGGTGGAGACGAGATGAGGGCAGATTTACTCTGGACGAGTCCTGATTCTTCATTTCCTCTGTGTGTTTCTATGGTTGTGAGGACTCGGTGTAACTGATACATGAACACACGTCTACATGTTTTATTCACTTTACGTCACATGACAAACCACTCATTAACATGAGGGTTCAGACGTGGTTTTAGGGTCCAGGTTAGAACCAGGTCAGAGCCCCGTGTGTGTGTGTGTGTTACATAATATTTTTCCACAGAGGCTTTTGTCCATATAAGCTGTGTGAGGATCAGGTCTCTGCTGCCCCCCCCGGTACAAACCTGATGAATTTACTGAAGACTGAGATGTACTAATCAAGTCCTGGTCCTCAGGTCACCCCCTCCAAAGGTGCAGTGGCTCCATGACGGGCAGGAGGTGACGAAGTCAGAGGACTTCCACCTCCTGTGAGAGGAGAACCTCTTCATGCTGCTGATCCAGGAGGTCTTCTCCGAGGACACCGGGATCTACAGCTGCCGGGCCTGGAACCAGTACATAGAGGTCCAAACCCAGGCCTGACTCACTGCGGAGGGCAACCACAGACTTGTTTCCCTTAAGTGTAGCAGGAGGTTTCAGAGTGAGCGTCTGTGCATGTGTTAACCAAATTAATCCAGCATAGCTCTGGTTTTACTCTCAGCTCTCATGTTGTTTTGTTGCAGAGCCTCAGGACGGTGTCCAGCCCTGGTTCATCACCAAACCCAAACCCACGAGCTCCGTGGTGGGCCAACATGTCCTCCTGTCCTGTTCCAGCGGCGGGGACCCATTCCCCCAGTACACCTGGAGCAGGACCAACATGGGCCCACCTCTGATGTCTGGAGCAGACTATGAGCTGCTGCAGAGAGAGGACGTGGTCTCACTGCTCAGCAGGTCTTAATAATTTACTCTTCCTGTACTTAAAGTAGTTCAGGTCCTGGACCAACGGATCTGATGTTGACTTACTGTGTTCCTCAGGAGGGTTCAGAAGCATTATGCTGGAGACTGATCAGCCTCAGGTGAGAGATCCACTCACTGTTCTGAATCTTTATAGAACCTAATATGGACCAAAGCTACATGCTAAAATAATCCTCTGTGACTTACAGTATGGAGATGAACTGCGGATTACATTTAAAGTGGAGACACAACCCCTCCCCCATCCATAAATCCATCCACAATCTACCCCACCCCCCACATGCTGCATGCTCTATTATTTTACTGGTTCATAGGAATTGAGTGTTAAAGGTACTGTTCTGCTACAGAACACTGGAACAGAGGCAGTGGGGGGTTTACACTGATTTACCCTGAACACACGTGGTTCTGTTTAATCCACACACTTTAACAGCAGACAGCACCAACAGCGTCACTGACAGCTGTTAACAACTTTTATTCAATTAAACCAGGTGTTTTCTTACTGCACTGAAGAACAAACTAACACCGATGCAGTAGACCCTCTGAAGGATTCTGTGTCCATGAACAGAACGGATGTTTCTTCTGATGATGAGAGGGTGGTTAACGGGTTTAAAGAAGGCGCATAATTTGGTTTGGCTTTGGCTTTCTGTGGTTTGTTCTACACACACGGACCCAATAAATTCAATTCAGTTTTATTTGTATAGCGTCAAATCACAACACAAATCATCTCAAGACACTTTACAGTGTAAAGTTTATGACCTTACACTGAATATATAGAATATTTGTAGAAAACCCAACAGTCCCATTTGAGCTAGGAGACAGTGGAGAGGAAAAACTCCTTTAACGGAAGAAACCTCCAGCAGAACCAGGCTCAGGGTGGGCGGCCATCTGCCTCGACCGGTTGGGGTGAGTGGAAAGAGGAGAGAGAAAAAAGAACAGCACGTAGGAGATAAAACAATCACACTTAAAGTGTAAAAATGTGCAGGTGGTGTAGACACGACGTGATTCTCATTGGGACAAATTCACTTTGATTTTTAATGGATTATACAAAGAAACTGAAACAGCACTGTGCAAAAGTCTGAGGCCACTGTTAGATGAGCTGTATTGTCAGTGCTGTTCTTCGTAGTCTATTAGAATACAACTAGAAAATGTAGAAAATATGTTACAGTATTAAAAACACAAACCTATAAAAAACAGCTTCTGTAGGCTATGTTGAGCATAATCTCTGTAGATGAATCTGAGAAGCAGAGGACAAAACTAGGAGAGGAGGACCTGTAAAATCTTATGAGAAGTTTCTCAGAGTTTCTTCTTTGAGAGACCAGAAGATGTCCAGCAAGGACCTGATCCTTCCATAGGCTGAAACAGACCTGATAAGTAGCGGTCTTTGTGGAAGGAGAGCAGCCAGGAAACCAGTTGACAGACTACTGTTTGTACTTGTTGTAGTGTAAAAACTGATGAAACACTGATCCAGTAGTGAGCTAAGACCTTTGTACAGTCCTGTCACAGTTTTCTCTTCTTGTCACGATTTCTTTGCAAAGACACTGTAACATGACATAACTGAGCTGCACTGAGACAAACTGGCTAGAAATCAACTTACAGACGAGAAAGATGACTTCAGCTGGTGTGTAGTATTGTTACAGGTGTGTACTGTATAGATGATGAGAGGAAACTGTGTGAGGTCATAGAAAACTACATGTATCAGCTGTTAGAAACTGTCAGAGCTGCTGCAGAACCTGAACCTGAGTGTGTGTCAGGATCTGTGTTGGGGAGTGCAGCGCTGAGGCCACTTCACCTGTCTCTGATGGGGACGGGGCAACAGGGCCACAGCCAAAGATGAAACTGCTCCTGTTCTTCAGTCCTAAATGATGTGACTGTGGACAGAAAGTATGTTTGTGAATTTATGTGCGTGCAAACACAGCTGGAGAAGCTCGCTCTGTTTTCATACCTCCACACTGACGACAGCCTGGTCGGAGTCTTCTCGTCCTCTTCTCGTTTCATCTGTCCATCCCGTCTTTGAACGTGACGTCTCTGCAAACGTTCACTTGGACTCAGCAATGAACTGATTAGATTTTAGTCTCATTCTCATCAATGATACCTCAGGAATAACTGAAGTGGATTTTATGACGTCTGATTCCGATTCACTCACTAATGCGAAGCAGTAATTATAGTATATTAATATGTGGAGTAAGGACGACTTTCTGTCTTTACTGTGGGTGATTATGTCTGGTTATTTCTCAGGACTGAGGGTGGTGCTGTCGGGCGACATTAATACATCTATTCATAGATCCATCGATAACCCCCCCACCCCCACCCCCACACACACACGTTCCCATCCATCCGTCTGTTTGTCCTGTATCCAGAAATTCCTAAATCGTCTGTAATCCGATGGTATCATCCAAACCAATCAGAGCTGTTCACTCTGTGTTGACTGTAAAATCATCTGCAGCTCTAAAACCACACAGAACCAAGGAAGACTCCCAGTCACGTAAAGTAACTGGTCTGACTGGGAGTCCAGTGCAGTGCAGGGGAGGGGGTAGAGTCCTCAGAGTTTCACTGTTTACATGTGTTCAGTTCTGGGTCTGTGTCCTTATAAGGGCAGCCGAGTCACTTGTGATGTAACGTGGACATTTAGAGTCGAGGTCTTTTTCTGCCCCCTCCCTCTCTTCTCTCTCTCTCCCATCCCCTCGCTTGCCCCCTCCCCCAGCTGTAAGGGGTGGGGCTTCTCTTTTTCCAGGGGGACTTAACCTAGCTCTGTTTATTCTCTCTCTCTCTTTCATCCCGTCTGTCTCTGTGCTCGTTTGCCCGGCCCTGCTGCACGACGAAGAGAAGGAGGAGCTGGAGGAGCCGTGGTGCTGAGAGGAGGTGCCAGAGGAGGAGGAGGTGGAGGAGGCGTGGAGCAGAGGAGAAGCTGCAGCAGCAGTGTTGGTGTCAGTCAGCAGTGGCAGGAGTCCAAACAGGAGCACAACAAGACCGTGCACCTGCACAAGGAGGAAAAGAAGAAGGAGGAGGGTCCCCGGGACCAAGATCAGGACCAGGCCCAGGCCTCCGCAGCCACCCCTGGCCTCCTCAGACACTGTGTGGAAACCAGGGAGCACAGTGACGAGGAGCTGCGACAGAGGGAGGCGCAGCAGCTGGACTGTCGCTCGCTGCTGGGACGCTGAGCTTTGAAAACCAAGCAGGGAGAGGAGCTGAGGGAGGCCGGGCCCCCCCACCGCCACCGCCGAGCACCACCACCGCCACCACATGGATTTTAAGGCCAATCTCAAGGGTGTTAAACCCAAGGCCGAGGACGAGCGCAAAGTGAACTCCTCGCAGCAGGTCGATTTCCGCTCTGTGCTGGGGAAGAAGGGCCCCCCCAGCAGCAACGGCAACAAAACGTCTGAGACGACTGGAAAGAACCCCGCTTCAGACCTCCGCACCGTCCTCGCCAACAAAAAGAAAGCAACGGACCCCGAGAAGAATGGGGAGAGCGAGAAAACGGTGGTGAACAACTGTGTGGATGGAGCGATTAACGAGAAGAAGAGTAGTGGAGGAGGGGGGGGGAAGGCGCCAGAGTTCGTGGAGAAGCTGAGTGATGTGACGGTGCTGGATGGGCAGAGGCTCCGGCTGCAGTGTCGCCTCGCCGACCCCGTGGGCGCCACCGTCACCTGGACGCTGGACGGGAAGGTCATCAAGTCGTCCAAGTTCATCGTCCTCGCCAAGGAAGGTCAGAGGTCACATGCACGCACACACATTCACATACATAAACAGACACACGTGTACACACACACACACAAACACACACCTGCTCAGTAAAACCTTCGTCAGCATGTTTGTATCTGTGTAGAGCGTGAGCAGAGATTCAGATTCTATTAATAGAGTCAAATGTGAAACAATAGAGCGTCAGGATGTGATGTGTGACCGTCGCTGGTATTTAATGTGGGAACAGATCACTTTACACACACACACACACACACACACACGTTTGTGGTTTTACACAGAGGACTTGTTTGTTACCTGTTCATGGCTCCTGTCAGTTAAAAGGACACTTCATCAGTTTCTGACATTATTTTTATTTTAATCAAACATTTTGTTCATAAAAAGTTTAAAACTTCACAGTAAATAAAACTCACTCATGAACATTTGTTAAACATTCATTAAATTTTTGTTTTTGATTGATAAATCGACAAAGGACGCTTTAAATGAGACTCTTCCTGTTCTTATAATCAGTGTATAAATGTGTAATAAGTGGTTTATTACTTGATGATGTAATCAGACACAAGACTTATTTATTATTGTTCACTTTTTGTCTTCTCAGAAGTTATTTTCAGTTTTACTTTCTGTATGTAGCTGTGATAAACACTGAAGTGGCTACAGCTGCACTGAGCTCACAAACTGTACGTCATCAATAAAATCACAGCAGCCCCCGTTATCGAAACATGGAACACACACATCTCAATTCTCTGACAGGTGTACAGCGTGAAGGGGTGGGGGGTTTGACGCGCATCAAACCTTCTGTGTCGGGGACAGTTAATAAAGCCGTGGTCACCTGCAGAAATGCGCACAGACGTTGTCACCGTGGAGATGTTCATGTGTTCATATCACATCAAACACACAGGAGATCATCCTACAAACAGCTGGAAGGTTCCAGACTGTAGAAACATGTTATTTAATGTTAGGAACATAACAAGGAAAATGTCATAGAAATAGATGGTTCATTTACTTAATATCAGCTGTACAGTGGAAATATGATACCAGTGTGTGTGTTTTGGCCTTTTTGTTTTAAAAGTCACATTTCCCGACACGCGCTCTCTCTTTGTGCGTGCGTGTGCGCGCGTCTTTGTGTGTAGGCATCGCGGCAGAACTCCACCACGCGCGATACAGAGAGACAGAAATTACACCGTCATGTAAATAAGATAAATAAGGCCGTTTAGTTAGTTCTTGGGGGGGCGGGTGGTGCTGTTGGGGCGGGGGGATGATTTCTGTCTCTTTGTGGTTTTGTGTCTCTTTTAGGCTATTGTGAGTCTCTCCGTGGTGTTGTGTCTTTATTTGGTTTGTCTGACCAGTATCAGTGTGAAAGAGCCAGAATGTCCCCACAAAGACGGGAACACACACCATCATGGGGTCCACGTTAAGACCTGCTGCTATATCTGTACACGTGTGGTTGTGTTTATGGATAAATGAGGATTCCCTGTGTGTGGGACAGCAGTAATCCTCCTCCTCTAATTTCAGCCTGCAGGACAGCCCCTGATCCTGCACTGTCACATGGTAAAGGTCAGAGGTCAGTGAAATGTCCTCAGGCAGCTGTAGACATACACAAACATTGATGAAGTTAACGGACAGCGCACTGTGGTAGCTGCTGTGTTTTATTAGATCCCATACTTAACATGGACTTTGATTATTTCATCATCGTTTCTTTTCTGATTGTGTGGAGTCAGACAGGAAACAGCTGAGCACAGAACAGGAAGCAAAGATTGATTTGGTTTTTATTGACTTTGAACTGGATCCACAACAGAACCAGATACTCATGTGAGTCAGAGTAGCTGTTCCTGTCTTTATGCTAAGCTAACCAGCTGCTAGCTTCATCACACATCAACACTTTGGTGTGGTAACAACTTCCTGTTTCCTCCCTTTAGCAGCAGTATCACGTTTCTTCTGTGTTCAGTACAAGTGAGCTGAGACTACAGCAGGACACAGTCTGTATGAAGGGCCTAAGATCATCTGCAGCACAGAACACAAACCATCACCTGGGTTCTGACTGGGTGGTAGAACGGTATACCTGTTTATACTGATATCATTTTACATGAAGTATAGGATTTGATAATAGCGTTTATACCATGCTCGCATTTAGATCTTTACACCCCCCCCCACTGCACATGCTGCAGCCAGTCGGCTCTACTGTCGTTCAGTCAGCAGTGTAGAAGAACCACAGGCTCCAGTTGACACAGGGCTGGCCGATATATCAATAGTTTAAAATTATCGATATAATATTAAATGAGGCACTATCGTAAATCTTTTTATCCATTTACAACAGCGCCATAAGACGCAGTACGAACAGTGTGTTAAACTGTGAGCTGAATTGAACCTGAAACGTTTTGTACAGGAAAATACTGAGATATAAAAGGTTACAGAGCCAAAATATACCAGGATATGGATTTTTGTCCATATCGCCCATAGTTCTTCACTGGTCGACAAATGTTTGTTACCTTTAGTTAAACTTTCTCTCTGAACACGCTGGTAAATCAGAGTTTGTCTCTCACGTAAGGCTTTAGAGACACAGCAGCATACAATGCTTCACCTGTCTGTGTGTAAGAAACCAACAGGAAGCTGGTTGATCCGCCCTCCTTTCCTATTGGTGGAGGATATTGATAGGCACCAAAACCAACCAGCCTCCTCTAACTACTGACAACCACATCATTTAATTCACACTGTACAAGATACAACAACAGGTCATTTTTCATCAGCAGGTTGAATTTCATAAGAACATTATGACAAATATTATGTTGACTTATGTTCACTGGGTCAGCAGCTTCATGCAGATCAATTAATGCAAGTGATAACGGATCGTGTTGTGTTGTGTTGTGTTGTATGATAACGGATTGTGTTGTGTTGTGTTG
>JAUBNQ010000013.1:505672-520398 GCA_032353495.1 Ctenopoma kingsleyae
GGATTGTGTTGTGTTGTGTTGCGTTGTGTGGTAACAGATTGTGTTGTGTTGTGTTGTGTTGTGTTGTGTGATAACGGATCGTGTTGTGTTGTGTTGTGTTGTATGATAATGGATTGTGTTGTGTTGTGTTGCGTTGTGTGGTAACAGATTGTGTTGTGTTGTGTTGTGTTGTGTTGTGTGATAACGGATCGTGTTGTGTTGTGTTGTGTTGCGTTGCAGGCGCCCTGTGCTCTCTGACCATAGACAAAGCGCTCCCTGAGGATGAAGGCCAGTATAAATGCAGAGCTGAGACGTCAGCAGGAAAAGCTGAGTGTTCCTGTATGGTTCTAGTGGACGGTGAGAACCTCACTTTCATTTCTGATCACTTCACTAATAACACTGATGTCAATCCATGTTACCCTTCACATCATGATGCCCCCCCCCCACACACACACACACACACATACATAAACATAATTTATCACTCACTCTGTTTAACAACAGCTTATATATATTATATTATATAATTATAAACAGCAGACCTTTCTTCACTAAATAAGTAGAGATGAGTAGAAAACAAAGCGTTTCTCAACTGTGTCCAAACAAATATTTGTTCTTCCACAGAAGTAAAAATATGTTTGTTTAGTTGTTGTTGCTGTTTGAACTGTTTTCACAACTTAATCATTTGTCTTTAGCTTCTAGTCGAGACAAATCCTGGAGATGTTCACAGCTAAAAATGTTTATTTCATAGGGTCTAGAAGAGTTTAACAGTGTGTAATAGTTATTTTTTATGTATCTGATGCTCTGCATGAATGTCACCAGAGACGTGTCCTAAACGTGCTGCTCATTAATAACTGTCAGTGACGTGTAACTCTGATGAGTTTGAATTTGAATTATTATATATATTAGCAGTTTAACCTCATTTTAATGGGAATCACTTGCAGACCAAAAACCAGCTACCAGTGATTTGTCTTTGTTGTTTGCAGAGAGTGAGTGTGATATATGTTGTGATCTGGATCAGACTAAAACCTGTTCAGCCTGAACGAGACTAAACTCTGTGTACGGACCTGTAAACCATCTGCAGCCTGAGTGCAGACAGCAGCGTGGACCATCCCCTCCTCCTCCTCACTTCCCAGGATGCCTCAGTAGTCTGCGTGTTTCCTGTAATTACAGTGAATCAACACAAACAGTATTTGTGTGTATTTATCAGACACGGTTCCTGGAATGAAACAAGTTGATGTTCGTTTTAAAGCTGACGGGAAGAATTCATCACAAACGCTCCAACACGACACAAGGAAGAAGAAAACGAGTGGAAACGAGCCATAAATAAGAACATTAGCAGTTTGACTCCTGGAGGCTGAAGAACATTCAGTACGTTTCCTGTTTGCTCTGAGTCCAGTGATCGTTCTCTGTTGGACTGTCTCCATCAGTTGTGTTAATCTGAACGTCAGAAAAAAAACACCTGCAGCGTCACATGAACACAAGATTTTTCTTTATGTAATTTGATAAGAGTTGAAGTATTTAACTTAGGATGAAACATAAAAAGTAGATAATTTAAGAGCAGAATCATCAGAACCAACTGTGTTTTAATCCCGTGTATAAAGTGAAATATCTGGGGAGAACAAAGAAATCCTGATTCTCCAGGTCAACTGGATCTGTCAGCACAGGCAGGTTGGGGCCCCGGGGCCAGAGCCTTGGTAAGAAGTGATTGTCTGAGAAGTGTCGGCGCTCTGATAAAGAAATTTAAGAATGATGATGAAGAACAGATAGAAAATGATGTCAGACTAAAACCAACAAAGACCAAAAATAGACTGTATTCTTTATATCTGCGAGGGTGGGGGCCTTTTACCTGTCTGCACCCGGGGGCCTGTTCTCACATAATACAGGTGAGGGTCAGGTCACTGATGAACATGAAGGTTCAGCAGTAGAACATCAGGTGTGAGCAGGAGTGGAACGGTTAATACTGCTCGTTCTAAACTCTCCCCTCTCTCTCTCTGTCTCTCTGTGTGTGTCGGTGTCTCTCGTCCTCCTGCAGACCCAGCAGAAAACTCTCCAGCTGACAAGAAGTCCAAGAAGTCGACTCCGACCTCAGAGAGTGAGTTTCCAAAATATGCAGCAGCAGCAGCCTCTTTCCTTTTGTCCCAAAAAGGAGCTGCAGGCTGGGAGCACTGGTTCCCACACACGCACAGACACACACACGCACACATTTCTATTTCCAGAGTCTCTGTGTATCACTGGAAACATCAGTGCGTACATCACTGTCAGATTATTATTCCTACCTCCAGAACAGTGAACTCTCTGCTTCCGGCCCCCCATCATAAACCCCGTCGGTCCCATTGTTAAGTAACTCGACTGCTACGATTCAACATATCCATCGAACCCATCTCATCCATCCTGTTCAGCCCAGAGGCACAAGCAGCTGGTCCTGCAGTATTTTAATCAATCTGGATCCATATCCAGATCCTTCAGAACCCTCTCTGGATCTTTTTAAGTTTTGAATTTAGTCAGTGCAGGAAGAAAACAACCCTCAGCTGTTTCCTGCAACAGAACCCTGGACCTCCAGGGTTTTTCACATTACACCCAGAGTCACACAGTGTGTAATATGTACGAGAGCTGTGTTTTATTATCAGGATGTTCCCTGATCCCTGTGTTTCATACAACAGCAGCATCACATCACACAGCCTGTGTGTGGACTGTAGGCTCGTTCGAGATTACCAAGTTCCTCTCAGATTTGATCGCCGGTGATCGACGCGCAGTGTATACCGGTTAGTTTTCTGTCCGACTTGCTCTGACGTCATGCCTATGTAGGCAGCGTTAATCTTGTGGGATCAAGGCGGCCGCAGATTTTGGAGCAAGGCGCTGCAGTTGGTCTCCGACGACTGTTAAACCTCAGGGAATGATGGGAAACGCCTGCTCTCACCTGATCTAAGATTTGGTTGGTTCAGGTGTTGGATCCACCACAGGACATTTAGTAGAAACGTTTCCTCTTTTATTTACTTTGAAATATTTTGATTCATTATTCTGAGTTTTCACTGTGAAGATCGATTCTTTCACAGAATAAATGCTGTGATTGATCAGAAAAAGACGATTGTATCTTAAACTAACTGTTAAATCACAGATTACTTTCAGAACACTAAAATAACATCTGCACAGATGTTTCATTCCTGACCGTCTAAATATGTGATTAGTTTGATTTATAGTTTAATCAGCAAGCTGACATGATGACAGTTTTTCATTACAATTTTAACTAATTTCATGTGAAATAAATGAGACATATAAAGGTTAAACCATAAATTCACCATCTCCTTTGTAGTCTGAAAGTTGAGTCATAGCAGCTGGACAAACATTTCGCTCTGCATCCACAGAACTTCGTCGGTCTGAGGGAAGTTGGCTAGTGACCACGAATTTATCCTCCAGGTGGGTTTCACTGCACACCGGCCTTGGTCCCTCAGACCGACGAAGTTCTGTTGATGCCGAATGAAACGTCTCTACTTTAAAAGAACAAAGTCCAGTTGCCATGACTCAACTTTCATGTGAGGATTTGTGACACACAGTACAAACGGTAACTTGATGCTTCTAGAAACGTTAGAAACTGTCCAACTTCATAGTGACTTTCAGCCACTCCCCCTGCTGCGGCCTCCTGCTCTCGTCTCTTTTCCAGGCGCCGTTCACCTCGAACAGCCTTGTGTCTGTGCAGAACATGGAGACTGTCACTGCGGTTTTCTCTCTGTCTACAGCCCTTAGTGGAAAATCTGCTCTTATCTTTATGATCCAACTCTAGATCCTTCCTGTTCCCTCTGTGCATGTGCTGTAAATGGACCCTGCATACCTCGGTGTGGGATTTATTACTGGGGATGCTCTCTGGGCTCACTCACTGTGTTTACATGCACTCACATGGTTCTGATCAGGAAGTGTCTGAAGCATGAAACAGGAATAATTCACAATGCTTCAGGGAGACAGAGGCACAAACTAAATATAGTGCTGCAAGAGCACATGGAAGGTGAGGCTCAGACACAACACTAATAATCTGGATAAATTATCACTAGTTTGATCCTTCTGGTTGGAAACATGTTGAAGCTTGTTGTTTGTGAGTTTGTGAAGTGATATGACCTGTCTGGTTGTAGACTGACTACCTGAAGAAAAGTTGGTTTGAACCTGATCATAGATACATTTAAAGTTTAAGACATGATGACACAGTAAGCAGAGATGATTTTTCCTTTTAGCTAAGAATGAAATTTAACATAATGGGTGCTGTAAAATGAAAATGAACTTACTGGCTAACATTAGCATTACTAGCCCTACAGAGTTTCTGAGTGTGACGAGGTGCAAGTGGAGAACGTATGAAGGTGGTTTGGTGTTTTCAGGACAAAGCTCTGTTCATGCTTGCTGATTTCAGGATTCTACTGACCAGAGTGTCTCTTAATGTGCAGCAGTGAAACAGCAGGAAATTCCTAGTGATGATGGTCTATTTATTTATACTAACGGTACTTGAGTGAGGGAGGGGGGCTGCTCTCCATGCTGCTGGTCGATGTTTGGTCAGTCTGTATTAGAACCACTGTAGCTGCAGTTTCTCTCTGGCATCTGACAAAAATGTATGGAAGTCCAAGACTGGAAAAAGAAAAGCACTTTACTGATTTCCAGTCAGCTGCTGTGTTTCATAATACTGGAAATACTGCTCCATAAAAGAGAAACCTGTCTGATGTTGATAAACCAGAAACCAAAAATGAAAGAAGGTTTTAACATTTCTTATGTTCCCAGGATTCAGAGAAACTTTTCTTCACTGCAGGTGTCTGTACGGCTGTGTTCCACCTTCCAGTATGAAGCAGTAATATCTGCAACGGGTACACGCTGAACTGTCTGCAGAGTTTTACCAACAGATCTGAGCTGACAGCAGAGGAATGACAGGGGGAGGCTGGGGAAGGTGGAGGAGAGGATTTACTGGTATAAAATGGTTCAGAGCTCTTCGTGGCTCCTCTCCCACACTTCCATTTAAGGCCTGGTTTCCCCGAGTCTCCCTCCTCACTCAGACGTTGTTTTACTTCACACCACAGATTAAAAGTCCAGTGAAGCAGCTCTCCTTTTAAGCAGCGCCTCGTCTTCACCCTGACTATCCCTGATTTGGATAAAAGGACTCTGTGTTCTGGAAGCTGTTTGAAACAAAAACTGACTTTACAATTGAACATGAATTGTTTCTGAGATTGTTTGATTGCAGACACAGAGATGAGTTTGAATGAATATACTGATTTAACTTTTAGTTCCACCTCAGTCCACGGGGTTCTGTGTGTTTCTGGTTACTGATGTTAGAGAAATCTGGAAAAAAAAAAAAAATCAACTCACCTGGTAATTAGCTGTTTCTAAATTACGTATTACTCCACACAGAAAACTGCAAGCAGTAAACAGCTAATATCTGCTGTGTGTTGGACAGGCTGTATTTTGGTCTGTGTCAAGTGCACTAAACTTAAAAAGAAAACAGGAACAAAGAAGACCCAGCATAAGGAAAGCTCCGTACCTACTATAAAGCCCATTTAGTAGTCCGTTGAGTCTTGCTGAAAATGCTGGACTGTTCCATTAACAGCTGCACTGTGTTGAAGAGAAACGCGGAGTCACTGGCAGATACGTATTTGAATCAGGAGTAAATTTGTGATGGGAACAGTTCAGATATCTGCATCTTAGCATAGAAAAGCCTCTGTACTGGGTCACAGTCTGTTCAACAACGTCCAGTTTCTACCTATGAAGTAAATCTGCAGAATCAGATTCAGTCCTGATCCAGGAGTGTCATGATAGAACAGTATTGGTTAAACCAGCCCAGATCAGATGTTTGATCATAGTTGATCATAGTCAGCAGTTGTAAAAAGAATTCCCTGTTGTTTGTTTAAGTAAGTGGAACCATCAAATACTGGAACAGTTCTCTCAGTTCTTTGATATTATTTGGACCGTGGCACCTACAGATAAAAAGACTATGAAGCTGTATATCTCTTGTACTTCATATACTTTGTCAGGTAGGTAGCTAATCAGAGTCCAAAAACCAGTTATGGGATCCAAAAACTGTCAGGTGTAATTTTGGAAAGCCACAACTGGGAGGGAGTAAAGGAAATGTGCCGGCATATGTACTGAACAGGTGAGCAGGATGGTGGGACAGTTTGTGGTTCCTGTGGAACAGGTGTGACGGTCTGTGGACAGTCTGTGGTTACTGTGGAACCGGTGTGACGGTCTGTGGTTCCTGTGGAACAGGTGTGACAGTCTGTGGTTACTGTGGAACAGGTGAGTCGTCCGAGGATGAATTGGAACCAGGTCTGAAGCAGCTTTAATGGAACTGGAAACACAAACACTAGTGATGGTCTCGAGTTCCTCAGCAGAATTTAATTAGATCTTCTGTTTGTTGTTTTCTGCTGCTTGTGTGTGGTTTCTGACCTTCAGCTGGAAAACTGTGACCTGATGTCAGCCGAATGGTGTCTGCTGATTTTCTGTTTCTATTCAGTCCAAAGAACTGAAGCAGAACCAGCTGCAGGGCTGAGTCGATCTAGAGGTCCAGTCTCACGTGTTAGAACCAGGTCTGGATTGAGGAGCACTGTGTGACGTGGTGTCAGATCCTGTCCTCACCTGGTTGGTAAAGGTCTGGAAGTTTGTTTTTACTGCAGCTGTCCTTACTTCCTGTTTGCTTCTGGTGTTTCTCTGGACTGTTTCCTGGTACAGTCTGGTTTTGTTTTCAGTGTCTTCGGGCCATTGTCCTGCTGCACTGTGACGAACCGTCCAATCAGATTTTAAACATGTCAGATTGTGGCTGCAGTCGATTAATCGATGAATTGATTAGTTGTTTTTACTTTTACCGTTTATTTTTGATTATACACTTAACTAGTGACTTTAATTCACCAGTTACTTGACTAATAAGTAACTTAGTTACTGAGTAAATGGGAAACTCCCGGTTCCCCCTGATTCCTGCCATATGTCTGACTGTAAACCTAAAGCTGGTTCTAACCTGAACCAGGAGTCTAACCACCAACACTGGGGTTCATAGGCCGATACCTTACCAACTGACCCACTGTTGCCCCTTTTGTCATCATTTGTCATTGATTGTGAGTCAGTGTTGTGTTTCCGCAGTTCAGCTGAACAAGTCCGTGTTGGTCTGACGGGGGAACGTTTCAGGGTTAGTGTTCCTGCTGTTGCTTTGTTCCACATTATCCCAGGAAGCGTTCCTCGTTCTGTCCTCAACATTAGATATACAATATGATAGTCATCAGATGATGAAGATGATGATGAAGATTTGGTTTGATGGTAATCAGCAAAGCTTCACATTAGTGACATTTATCTTCATCAACTAATTAATGAATCTTTGTGACACAATGATCTGGAGCTTTCAACCCTGGCACATGGTCTTCTTCAGCAGATCTGGTCCCTTGGTCTCAGTGGTTCCTGGTTGGTTCTTTAGAGACGTCTCAGACTGAACTTGTTGTGTGTTTGTGTGATTTGTGCTGAGCAGCGTTTATCACTGCGTTTATTTTCTGTTGCTTTCTCTCAGGGCACAAATCAGTTTGTGTTGGAAAAGACTCGTGTTTGTGTTTCCAGTGGAGGGAGGGGGGGCACAGACCGAGGGGGGAGGGGGGAGGAGGGAGGGGGTTCCATACTGTTTCACCACATCTGTAACATCTGTACATTTATCGACTCTTTCACGATAAATACAAACCAACTCTTCATCCTGAGGAACCGTACTCATGTTGTCCATATATGGTCGTCAGAGACATTCTCCGTGCACAGGAGTCCTCACTCTGTCTGACATTCTTCTCCTCCTCTCTCTGCGCTGTGATTCATTTCTATCTGACCACATGTTTCAGGACCAACGTTCTGATTTGACTTGTTGTGTTTCTTCCCACCAGGTGAAGCCAGGATCAAGAAACCGACTCCTAAGACTCCTCCTAAACAAGGTGATGCACACATCTGTTTACCTGCACTGGAAACACCTGAGTTTCTGCTGTGATGACTGATAATAATAAAACCATGTGTGTTAACAATAGAAACATGAGGATTCAGAGACACATTGTGTACACACAAATCATTTAATGTTTCATCTAATTCATTATTTTATGGCTAAAATTGATGTAAATACTAAAGTATCACGTTTCTAGTAATAATTCAACAACAATCATCTCAGTGAGGTTCAGACTTTACCGAAGTACAGAGAAAACCAAACAAATGCCCCTAAAACAAAAATGAATAATTAAATCTTTATTTAGGTGCACACTGAGTTTTTCTTCTTCTTACAAATGTTTGGGAAATGTTTAAAACTAGGTTAGTGTCATATTTCTGTTTTCCCTGCGTTGCTCTGTCATATTCACAGACTTTTATTGGAAACAGTGAAAATAGAGACTCAGTAATATAATTCAATTGAAAACAAAAAAAGCTGGACTGTCCCTTTAATCAGAGTGAGATAAAGTAAAGAAGTAAAATGAAATCAACAGAGCTGACATCATTTGTATCTCTAAACTCTGTCTAAGCACCAAACCACTGTCATTTTTTTTATTGTCAGATTTAATAAAACAATGCCCAAAAAGAGCTGCGTTGTTCAGAGAATGATCAATAATAATCAAAGGGAGAAAGGAAAATAAGATTTTTAATAGATTTTAAGTGATAAAAGTCAGAGCCCAATTAAACTCAGCCCTGCAGACAGCAGGGGGCGCCACAGCTCAGACTGGACTCTGAGGAACTTGTTGAGCACCTGAGACTCAGTCAGTCAGACTATTACTTGTTTCACTGCAGTTTATGATATTTAGAGAAACTACAGCTCCCACGAGCACGTGTGTGGCCGAGGCTCGTTTAGAAACGTAGTGATTTGTAACAGGGTAACACAAAGACCCGGAGCAGAGAAACTTATGATCGATCACATGTTGGAATTTAAACCAAACTTTATTTTACTCTGAATAAAATTCAACTTCACTGCTGTTTTTTCTTAAATCATTAAAAAATTACATGGAGTTTGGTGCAAGAAAGAACAGCTCTGCTCTCCCACAACCTGAGTGACAGACTGTATTGGTTATTGGTTATTGATTATCAATGTGTGTGCAGCTCTGCCCCCTCAGATCCTGCAGTTCCCAGAGGACATGAAGATCCTGGCGGGGGAGAAGGTAGAGATCCTCTGCAAGTTCTCTGGAGCTCCACCCATCAACTGCACCTGGCTGAAGTTCAGGAAACCGGTGAGACACACACTGGGGCTGGGGTTATTGTGCGATGGTTTCTCTGCTGGCAGACGTGTGTATCTCATGTTTTGTGTGTGATCAGATCCAGGAGGGCTCAGGGGACATCTCCATAGAGACCACCGACACCAGCAGTAAACTGACCATCTCCAGCGGGCAGCAGGATCACTGCGGGTGTTACACCATCGAGCTGAGGAACAGCTACGGCCTCCGACAGGCCGCCCTCAACCTCACCATCGTCGGTGAGAAACACCTGCTCTCACTCTTTACTCGTTTACCTCCACCTGGACATATGAAGGAGGAGGTCGTGTTCACGTCCGTGTTCGTTTTGTCCCCACAGCTGAACAGTTTTATTCTCTGGATGAGAAGTAGAACAGGTTTTAGTTTGATCATGTCCTGGGATCAGTTCCAGCTCCCCCGAGACCTTTAACAGGAAAAGTATTAAGATGGTGGATGGATGTCTCCTCTGCAGTGAGGCGACAGCTGTCGTCTGATTGTCCCTGTGTTCACTTTAACTTTTACATTCTGACCGACTGATGACGACGATGCAGCAGTGACACTGCATTAGTTTGCTCAGTAAACCAACCAACAGTTACCTCCCAGTCATACATACAATGCTGCCCAGTTTAGACGAGCCTCAGCTGTCAGAGAGAAAAGAGAGAAGAGGTTTTCATGTCTGCTCGTTGGTGTGTTTATAACAGATGTGTGGTAATAATCCTGAGGCTGAGTTCAGCCTCTCTGCTGCAGTTTGATGCCTTTTATGGGCTCGATCTGTCTGTGTGAACCTATAAACTCTGCTGCTGTGTGTAAACACACACACACACACACACACAGTCTGTTCAACGTCTTCTTCTTCTGTCGTATCAAAGCTTCAGTCAGCTCCAATCATCCTGTTTCCTGCTGCAGGTTTTTCACTTGCTCACACTGACATAGTTCAGTTTAACGTGAGTCTGTCTGCATTACTGCCCCCACACAAACATCATGTGGTCTGACTTCACACGTCTTCAGGACAGAGCCCCGCGCTCTCATGGGGACAGGAGCTCGTGTCTGTGAGGTGTTTACAGACTTCAGTTGTCTGCAGCAACATGAGCAGATGTGTTTATTCATCATTGAATCATCCACAGTTCGTTCGTTTCATCTTCTGATCTGTACCCAGAACATACCCAGTATCAACAGTCTCAGCTGTAGCACCACCTTCAGGACAAACTAAGTACTCAGTATAAGCCATGATCGTGATGACCATCTCTTCTCTCCTCCTCAGATAAACCTGACCCCCCAGCAAAGGTGCCTGCTGCCTCAGATATCCGGCGATCCAGTTTGACCCTATCGTGGTACGGGCCGACCTACGATGGAGGCAGCGCAGTCCAGTCCTACAACCTGGAGATCTGGGACTCCGTGGAGCAGCAGTGGAAACACCTGGTGTCCTGTAACAGCACCTCCTACAACGTCCAGGTGGGGGCAGCTGATTGTGCCTGTGTCTCACACGTTTCAAACCAAGAAGAAAGTTCACGTGTTTAAATAAAGTTCCTGTTGTCGGCAGAACCTCCTTCCAGAACGTCAGTATAAGTTCCGTGTCCGGGCAGAGAACATCTACGGGGTTGGAGAGCCGAGTGCAGAGTCTGAACCTGTCACCGTGGGACTGGTGGATGACGGTGAGTAAAGCAGATTAAAGTGAGACTCACAGCTGCAGTGACGTGAACTAACCCAACTAACAGAACTGAACTGTGTGGTTCCTCTGACAGAGAACCAAGACGAGGCTGAGGAGGAGGATGAAGGTACCACTTCCTGTTTCATTAATCTCACACAGCACTCGCACAACGCTGCACCAACACAAGAAAACAGGGAACATGACTTGTTGTGTGTTGTGTTTCAGACTCGGAGAAGGAACCCGACTACAGAGACGTGAGCATCAGAACAGACGTGAAGGTGAAGGAGCTGTACGATGTGGAGGAGCGGCTGGGAACGTACGTACGCTGGAACGTCACAGACGTTAACTCACAATAAACTGTGAAAAACAAGGGACGAAATGTGCAGGATAACACAAACTAACATGATAAACAGCGTGTGTGACACACACAGACAGGACAGCACTGTTCATCTGTGGTCACAAAATCAAAACCAGACCAACTGTAACTTTGATGTACGTTTTATCACTTTAACTTGAGTTCTGGGTCTGGGTTCTACTGTCTCTGTGTAAAGCTTGTGTTGTGTTTGTGTCTCAGGGGAAAGTTCGGTCAGGTCTTCAAACTGGTGGAGAAGGCCACCAAGAAGGTTTGGGCGGGAAAGTTCATCAAGGCGTATTCTGCCAAAGAGAAGGAGAACGTCCGGCAGGAGATCGGCATCATGAACAGCCTCCATCACCCCAAACTGGTCCAGTGTATCGATGCGTTTGAGGGCAAGTCCGACATCGTCATGGTGCTGGAGATGTACGTAACGTTGAGTCTGAGAACCTTCGGTTCTGTATGGGTTGTATGTAAGTTAGATTCATTAAACCAGGTTACACAGGGAAGGACAACAGATTGTATAAGAACACTGACTGAGGAACGTTCCTAAAGAACGTTCATGCTGTTACTATAGAAAAGAGAACCTGCAGTTTGATCAGGAAACAGAGGAGATGTTTTTGTTCTGGACAGCGGTGGAAAATAATTTGGTGGCCAACAATGAGAAGAATCTGAGAGCAGCTATTTCCTCTGAGCTAATTTTAGAACTGAAGGCAGCGATGGTGACAACACACACACACACACACACACACACACACACACACACAGACACACACAGACACAAGTGTTTTCATTTGAAAATTTACTCCATCTGAACTTTCTTTACTGAGCTCAACAGAAATAATCTTCATGTTAAGAATCAGGGAGGACGTGGTTCCACAGGATTTATTGTGACAAACGAACCTCTCAGTAAATGTGTGATGTTCAGACAGCTTCATTACTGACACACATCAGACGTCACAGTGCACAGAAAACATCCAAACTATCAAGTCAAATTGTCTAGCATTTAACAATTCCTAGCATGTTCTTTATCTTGACAAGTTGGGTCTTATCAGGGCTCTTAGTTTGTAGTAACTCAGAACTTACAGAACCTGAATGGTAATTTCTTGTGTCTTCTCCTTGTAAGGCGCTTTGGATAAAAGCGTCTTCCAAGTAAAGGAAAGTAAAGTAAATGAAAAAGGTGTTAACAGATGAATACACTTAATGTTTTATACCAATGGCCACATGGTGGCGCTGAGCAGCACTGTGTTTGCTGAACCAGAACAACCGGGACGTCCACATTTCTATGAAAATCTTTTTTGTACTGCAGCAGGTTTTTGTGTATTTTTATATTTGTTGTGTTACTGCTTCAGTTTAATGAATTGTTTAGAAAATATCAGATATGTGTGTCGTCATTTTAAGACAGATTAGAAACGTGTTTGTTAAATCATTAAACTGAGTGACCTTTCAGGAACGTGAAGTAAAACCTGTTATTGTGACTAAACATGACATGTTTTATTTTGAAACATCAACTCTGTGTTTGTCCAGGATCTCGGGCGGCGAGCTGTTCGAGCGGATCATCGACGAGGACTTTGAGCTGACGGAGAGGGAGGTGATCAAATACATGCTGCAGATCATCGACGGGGTGAACTTCATCCACAAACAGGGCATCGTCCACCTCGACCTCAAACCTGAGAACATCATGTGCGTGAACAAGACCGGCAGCAAGATCAAACTCATCGACTTCGGCCTCGCCAGGCGACTAGGTAACGAGCTGCTCGGTCAGGGGGGAGAGATGTGACTAAAGAAGGAGAAGAGGTGGTGAACAGCAGTCAGAGGATGTGCAGGTCCTCGCCGAGTTTAAAAACTGTAACGATGTTAAAGAGAAGTAAAACTACACTCAGTCGTCCTGTGTGTCTTTATATTATTTCTCTGACAGTGTTATGTGTTTGTTTCCGTCGTCGAACAGAAAACGCTGGGACTCTGAAGGTTTTGTTTGGGACCCCAGAGTTCGTGGCCCCAGAAGTGATCAACTATGAAGCCATCAGTTACCCCACAGACATGTGGAGTATAGGAGTCATCTGTTATATACTGTGAGTAGAGTTCAGTAGAAGCATGTTTCATTTAATAAACCTTTACGCTCAGTTTACCGTTAAAAGGTGAAATAAGATAAATAATTTTCTCTTGGTTTAACTTGACTCCAGCTTCACTTCGTTTACCTTCAGTTTCTGTTTCCTGTTGCTTGTTGTGAGTTTTACTGTTAGACTTGTGTTGGTGTCATGTTCTACTTTGTGTGTTCAGTGTCGCTCAGGTATCTTCTGGTTAAGTGGGTTCACTTTGCCCCGCATTTGTCCTCTCAGGCTCAGCGGTCTTTCTCCTTTTATGGGCGACAACGACAACGAGACTCTGTCCAACGTCACCTCGGCCACCTGGGACTTCGAGGACGAGGCCTTTGATGAAATCTCGGACAACGCCAAAGACTTCATCACCAACCTGCTGAAGAAAGACATGAAGTAAGAAGTGAACAGTGAAAACGTGTCGCAGCAGCATTTCTAAATGATTGAAAACAGTTAGTGCTTCATGTTAGCTGCTGGATTTTACACTTTTCTTTATAGTTTAGGTAATAAACATGAAGAACACAAACACACTACAAACATAACCACAACATAAAGTCGGGTTTTTATGAGTCACAGTAGAAAACAAACTGTTTCAACTAAAACTGCAGAAATCACTAATGTCCTGAGTGAAATGTTCCTGTCAGCTTACAGAATGAACCGATTGTTTAATGAAGAATAAAACGTGTGTTTGTGTGTCAGAGCTCGGCTCACCTGCGCTCAGTGTTTCGATCACCCCTGGTTGAAGCAGGACACCAACACCATGAAGGCCAAGAAGCTGTCGAAGGAGAGGATGAAGAAGTACATCCTGAGGAGGAAATGGCAGGTAAACCACTGTACTACAAGTACTCACAGTCCAACTCACAGTACTACAAGTACTGCCTGATAATACACACACACTAATAGTACAGTGCTCTATGAAAATACTCCAATACTACATTTAAAATGTACCTGAGTATCATCAGGAAGATATACTTCGAGTTGTAGTGGGGTTGATGATGTAAAAGTACCAGTCAGAGTCACACTGAACAAAAAACACACAGTAATAAACCCAACAACAGAACACAGTGCAGTTTGGTTTTACTAACTGTCTACAGACGAACAGTTTTTACTGTTGTTTCATATTTTCTAAACATCATTTACCTGCAGAAATCTTCTTTTGAGTAGTAACTAGTGTGTGAAGTGTTTCTTCTTCTTCTGTGGCAGAAAACGGGTCACGCTGTACGAGCCATCGGCCGACTATCCTCCATGGCCATGATGGCCGGAGTCAGCGCCAAGAAAGGGTCACCCACCGAAGGTCCGAGCAGCACCGATGGTTCACACACACGGTGGAACACAGTAGAACACAGTGGAACAAGAGGAGATTTATTGATATTTATATTATATTATGTTATATACAGTGAGGAACATAAGTATTTGAACACCCTGCGATTTTGCAAGTTCTCCCACTTAGAAATCATGGAGGGGTC
>JAUBNQ010000013.1:542034-554922 GCA_032353495.1 Ctenopoma kingsleyae
GTGCCGACATGTTCTGTTTGACAGCTATCCAACAACAATTTCCCCAATCCACCAAACATCCATCAGGACATGGTTAGCTTAGCACAAAGACTGGAAGGAGGTGGAAACTGTTAGCATAGCTTAGCACAAAGACTGGAAGGAGGTGGAAACTGTTAGCATAGCTCCATCAAAAGATAGAAAAACATTCAAGTCTGATTTATATGTTGTTTGTTGTTCACTGAACATTTGTGCAGTTATTGCTACCAGCTGTGTGTTGACCCACAACAACAGTCTCTGTGAGTTTGCAGTCCTGCTGCTGTCCGTGTCCTCCTGTTAGTCTGTCCTCAGTGGCCTCTCTCAGGGCTGGCCGCTGCGTTTCGGACGTCTCTCTGCTGCTTTGTGCTGTGCTGCTTTTTGAGTCTTTGAAATGTGAGATGTGTTTCTGTGCATGTCGTCCCCTCCCTCCATTCATCTTCTATTGATCCTGCTGCAGCAGCAAAACACACAGACGGGGCCTCAGAGGAGCTTAAAGGGGAATTCCAGCTAAAATCTAACATCAGCCTGCTGCTGTCAGTTCAGAAACAAGATTTAAATTCCCTCAGAATCTCTTTACATCTCATTTCTGTCTGAGTTTAGTCTGTAATCAGGTGTGTGTCTGTTCTTGATGCTGCAGCACCACATCGTGTTCATTGTGTGTTAGCTTCATATCACTCAGTAACACACTCCTCATTACTCTGCTACGCCCTACATTACACTTTATTTACTCTATGCATTACTCTGAACCTTCCTCTGTAATTCTGTTGATGATACCGTCCATTACTCACTGCTCCATACTTACTCCTTACAGGAGCAGAAACATGGAGCTGACCACATCTCATCTCGTATCAGTCACAGTGTGAGGATAAGCGGTCAGATAAAAACCCTCTGCAGTCATTCCCTCACACAGCTGCTGGTTTCACAGTTCTACACAAATCAACTTTGAGGATTTTAAAACTTGCTGCAGAGAAAGTAATCCATTACTTACATTCTAATTAAGTACTTTAGTAAATGTAATTATTTCCACCAAGTAAAAGTAAAACGGCTCCAGTAAAGTGAAGAGGAACAAGACCACAAGCCGTCACGACAGACAAGCTGAATGTGGTCCTAACTCCGGTCTGGGTCTCACCTGGAAACATGATGACCTCAGTTATGTGCTGTTGTGTATTTAGTGTGTGATCAACATGTTTCTGACTATTTAGACCTGCTGCCCCTCGACCTGCTGGCCAGAGCCCTGCCACGTCCAGGACAAGCCCAGTCCACACAGGTAGGACTCAGATGGGGAGGGAAGGAGAGGCCACAGGTGAAAAACTGAAGGGGTGAATGTGTCAGCAGATGGTTGACAGCAGACCGTGTAAACATATGATCAATTGCTTGACCAATCAGGTGCAGATGGTACAGTCCAGAGGGTCCAGAGGTCTCAGAATGGCTGGTGCCATGGCAACAGCGCTAAGTTTCCCTGCCTCCCAAATCTTCACCAACTGTGACTACTTTCCTGCTGAGTTCTCATTGGTCGCCACTGTCAAGATACCAAAGCTGAGACCAAAGGTAAACCGGTGGCCTGTGGAGTGTGTTCTGACCTAGTTGGGTGTGGTCTGGCCTAATCCACTCTAGACTAGTAAAGTCTGGCTTGTTCTGGTCTGGTCCAGTCTAGTATGGTCTGACCACGTCCTGTCTGTCCAACTCTGGTCCAGTCTAATCTCATGTGGGCTGTTTGGTCTGATCCAAACTACTATGGTCTAGCCTGTTCCAAGTTGGTTGGGTGTGGTCCAGTCTATGATCTGGTTTGGTGTGGCCTTGTCTGGTGTAGACTACTCAAGTCTGGTGTGGTTAGGTCAGGTCCAGTCTAATTCGAGCCAACCTGTTCTTCTTTTTTCTGTTTCCAGACGAATGAGTACATTTTCTCCGTGGTGGAGGAGGGATCTGATTCACTGTTGCTAGGGTTACGCATCTCCAATAACCGCCTCCACATTCTAGCCACACCCACTGGGATCAAGGGGCGGAGTCGACTAAGCTTTAAGGACATTGGGTTGGACGATAACCGCTGGCACACTGTGGTGCTGGCTGTCACTGGACCATATGCCACGCTGACTGTGGACTGTGGACTGCCTCTGGAGCTGTGAGTGACTGTCAGACCAGACTGGTTCAGTTCAGTCCAGTTTGTCAATTCAACCTGGTCCAATGCTGTGTAGACGGGTTTTATTTAGTTTCAAATTGGTTCAAACCAGCTTCAGTTTGGTTCACTTTAACTGGACGTAGTTCAGTCTGGTTCAGTTTAGTGTAAACTGGTTAATTCCAGTTCATCTCAACATGGTCTGATTTAGTTAAGTCAGGTTTAGCCTTACCTGGTTCTGTTGAGCCTGGTTTAATTCGGCAGGATGTGGCTCAGCTGATTTAATTCAGTTCAGTCTAATGCTGCTTGGTTCTCTCTCAGCCTGGTTTAGTCTGATCACCAAAACATGATCCTAACTCCAGATCAGGGCTCAAAGTTTAAGTTTAATTTCTTTAGTCTGTGGATGATGTTACTGATCAATAATCAGTCCACTGTTACCTCACTTTTCTTTTTTATAGATAAACCAGTGACACTAACATGTTTCCTGTCTTCCCAGTAAACAGGTACAGTCTTTTCCCAGTTCTTTGAGCACCAGAGGGTCCAGGTTCTACATCGGTAGCAGGAGGAAGTGGAAGGGACGCTTCTCTGTGAGTCTGAGTTCAGGATCAGGACTTGACTCAGCTGAGACCTCTTCAGTCAGTCTGCTGGTTCTCACTGATCTGTCTGTGTTCAGGGTTTACTGCGTCAGTTGGTTCTACTTCCTGGATCAGATGCCACGCCCAGACTGTGTCCGACCTCTGACCCCAGTGTGGCGGAGCTGTCCGTCCCCCAGGTCCTAAAGTCTATGCCTCTACAGCCAGACCATCAGGGACCAGTTTACCCATATGGTGAGGAGACAGAGGTCCAGTTAAAATCAGATCCTGATCGTCTGATTCTGTTCTTTAGCCTAATTGTGCAGTGGTTAGCGTTCCTGGCTCACAGCGAGAACCTGCTGGGCCCGTTCTGTGCATGGTTTCCTCCAGTTCCTCCCACGGTCCAAACATGCAGACTAACTGTCGACTTTACGCTGCTCTGAGGTTGGAGTGTGAGAGTTTGGGTCTGTGGGTCTGTGACAGACTTGCAGCCTGTAGCCCACCTCTCAGTCAGTCCTGTGTGACCCTGAACAGGAAAAGCAGTAACGGTCACGGTGATGGTGCAGAGCTGAACAGTTAAACCACTGCCGGCGTCTCCCCCTCAGTGTGTTTGGACTGTAAACTTGAGGTTGTGATGGTCTCAGTGATTCAGTAACCTGAGCCCCAGACTCACAGGATGGAGGATCTGCCTCCTGCCTCGCTCAGTGACTCACGGGTCTTTACAGGTGCTGGTTTCTCTGTGTGTTTACGTTACTGTTCTGCTGTTTGATGTGTGTTTCCATGACAACAGTGTGAGGTTTCAGACAGGTACAGGTTTCAAAAACACCAACACTGAACAGGTGTGTTGTTCATGTTTTTGTGTCCACCCCTGTACGAAACCCTCAGGACAAACGGTTCCCTCCAAAACTACTGGACAGACAGAGAAGTGTGTTCCTGTGGGTCACTGAGGGCATTTCTGAGGTGAAAGTTCAGAGTTTCAGCCCAGACCATGACTCTTCCTCCACCAGGCTTCACAGATCAGTTTGTCTGTTTGGATCATGATCGGATCATTTCCTCCTCCACACGCTGGTCTTTCCATCACGGTGCTGTTGGTTCATCTTGGTCTCATCAGTCCATAAAACCTTCTTCCAGCACTTTTGTGGATCATCTCTGTAGGTTCTAATGATTCCAGCCCGTCTTTCTGATTCTTTATCTTGTGGTCTGGTCTCTGTGTTTCTGATCATCAGGTCTTGTTCTGATGGTGGACTGTGATTCTGTGTTTGACGCTCAGTGGACCAGTTTCTTCCTTTTTCACCACCTTCTCTTTTTGACTACGCCCGGTGATTTTCTCTCTTTTCTGCCTGATATAAAATGTTCTGTCTTCTGAACGTAGCATCTTTTTCATCGTTTGATCTTAAACCCAAATGGACAGCATTATCCCTGCCTACAGTTTTCTACTGTACACCGACCGTTTTACAGTGAACAGTGTATGTGGGCGGCCTGAGGCTCACAGAGTTAATAAAGTTCAGTCAGCTCTGACTCTTTATGACTCACGGTTTATATAAAGCTGTTTGGTTCACGTACCTGCTCACAGCTCAGTGCGCTCCATAAAAACTACTTCTGCTCTCAGGAACGTGTTGGTTGAACCTTTTTTCCTGTCCTCCAGCTGCATGTTCCTCATTCCTCATTTAGTCCACGCTGAAACATCTCCAGGATCAGGAGTGTGTATTATTTGTGTGTCCGAGCTTCAGCCACAGTGTGGGAATTTGATTCAAAGCTGATTTTGGTCTCTAAAGCTGCAAATTGTCCGTTGGTGGACGAGGGAGTCTGAGTCCAGAACCACAGTTTGACTGTCGGTACAAACTCACACAGTTTGTCTTCTACTGGTTTTATCATCTAGAACGGGTCATCGAGTATGATTTAAGGAGGTCCGGATAGAGAAACTTTCCTCATGTCCGGGTCCACAACGTCATCATGTTTAAATAGCATTATAATGTAGTTATACATTAATATTCATTTAGATATAAATTGATGAAGTAACTTGTCATTAAGCTATAACTCAATGCCATCTCAGCGATATTAACTGTGGCCTCTTGAGGGTACATACAATAATAAATAATAAATAAAATAAATAATAAAAAAGCTGAGCACTGTCAGACACAAGACTTTAAGATCGCTTATCTTCTGTAACCTAACCGTCAAATTTAGTGGGAAACATTTCTCAGATGTGATTCTGTTCTTAGTTCCATCGTGATGTTTCATGTTCCCACTTTTAACCACTGAGAGCAGATCTCAGAGCAGAGGAGACGCAGCGGTTGAAGGATGAAGGATGAAGATAAACACCTCGGTCCATTCAGGATTAAAAGTCTGGATTTACGTATCAATCTTCCACCGTTTAACACATGTCATATCACACTGTCTCACAATGTCGCTGCTTTTCTCTCTCTCATCTTCTCTCTCCTTTATATGTTTCTCTGTCGCTGTTTACTTTCCGCGTCTCTGTTCATTGAAGACCCGCCCTACTCTGTCTGTGATTGGCTGATTTTTGCCCTCACCTGGACCAATCTCAGTCCTCATGCTTAAACCCAACCAACCTGAAACCACAATGGCAGGTAGGGCCAGTCAGAGACAGGTAGGATGAGCTTTTAGCTGAGTAGCGCTGTAGAAACATGGTCAGAAGAGTCACTGGTCAAAATATAATCTTCGCCAAAACAGACTAAAACTTAATGACAAGTCGGTTCCGGCTCTGGATCCGGACAGGACAGAGTCTGGGCTCCGCCAGTTGGTGACCCCTGATCTAGAAGGTAGATTGTTGCTTGTTTTGAAGGATATGACCCTGATTTTCTGTATTTTTGCTGCTGTCAGAAAAACCCACAAAGAGACTAAAAGCAACAATGAACCGTGTCGACTCTTCGTCATGTCTGTGAATCCACAGCCTGGTTTATCTGATTCCTTTGTGCTGTGAGCTGTCACCCTGAGCAGTGAGCTCGGGGTGACACGGTTCTTCAGTGTGAGAACTAGAAGCAGAACGTCATCATTCACTGAGTGGGATAGTTTCTGTAGGACAGAGGCCACTGAGCGTGCTCAGTTCTGTTCACGTTCACGACCTCCTTTTAGATTAAAAGGAGTCTGACGCACGCCCAGACGCTGTCAGATCTCAGTGTGTCTTCTGAGTTGAGGGAAACTGGACGTGTATTTCTTACTGTATAGTCCCACAGAGCACAGACGAGTTTAGATTTTATCAGCAATGATTTACAGTGTGACTCAGTAACAATGGTGCTTGTTATTTATTGAGCTGAGGTTGAAGTGCAGTTGTGTGTCTTTGGGGTAAATCAGTGGTTGTTTTATCATGAGGCAGGTTCAGTCTCATTATCGGCTTCACCGTCTCTGTCTTTCATCACGCTGCTGTCCTCTCCCTCCAGGTGACACTGATTGATGTGTAATGACAGACTCACCTCTTTCTGTCTGCTCCTGATGAAGGCGTGTGGTTGAAGGAGTGACGACACCTTCATTACCTTCACTTCACTAAGTCTGAGCTGTCAGTTCTCCTCCGTCTGCCAGATACGGTTCCTGTTCAGATCCAGCTGCAGAAATGACGAGTAGTAAATGTTGGTGCAGAGAAGGGATTTTCCATGAGAGCACGCCTGTTCACAGTCATCAACACCTCACGTCACTAAAACTCAATGAAGGCGCGTTGTTGGTTTCTCTTGTGTAGAGGTTGAGACCAGAGTGACTCTGGGAAATCCTCCTCCGTGTTCCAGACCAGAACTGGGCCAGCTGTGGTTCAACGCTCAGAGGAAAGACCTGTTCATCTGCGATGGACTCAGATGGAGGGCGCTGCTGCAGAGTGAGTCTCAAACTGTGGTAACTTCACAGATCAACACATTTTTATGACTAAAACTAAACAGAAAGCAACATCTGGAAACAGCTGCAGCATCTGTGTCAGTAAAACTGTTTCCTCCAGTGGAACAGTTGATTCTTTTCAAAGACGTTCCAGCTTCCAGTGACAAGGAGTCTCTGAAGCTGGAACAAGTCCAAACCAGTCTGTGAGAGAGGGTCAAATAGATACTGAAGTTAAAACCAGCATGATACTGTTCAGTCTTCGTTAGGTAACAGGTGAGCTGTGATGTCACACTGACAGGTGAGTGCTGCTGTGGCTCTGTCATGACCATCAGGTCTCTTATGTAAATCTTCGTATCTTCTGCAGATAAGGAGCGTTTGGACTACGTGGAGGACTACCAGGATCTGTACACCAGCTCAGAAACCTTCGACGTTGAGGTCTTCTCCATCCCGTCTGAAGGTCTGTTCATGGCTGCAGCCAACAGGTACTGAACCGGCTCTGGATCAAACAGAGAAACAGATCCCACTTAAGTTATGTTGAGGACATGACGGACTGTCCTGCGTCCTCTCCGCGTCTCCTTCCACAGGGATTCTCGGCCCGGCTCAGGGATCTACAAGTGGAGTGATGGGTCGTTCCAGCTCTACCAGAACATCAGCACTCAGGAGGCTCGAGCCTGGAAACACTTCACCATTGATGAGAAGGTGAGAGCTGCTCCAGCTTCATCACGTCGTCAGTCCAGGACTCACAGTAACGATATAATGAAGAAAACTACGGATTGTTTGTCCCGTGTCAGATTTTCCTGGTGGTGGCTAACTCCAGGGAGGCGGAGCCTGAGCTGTCTGTTATCTACCGTTGGAATCAACATCGGCGACGGTTCCTCCGTTACCAGACTCTGGAGACTCACGCTGCTGTGGACTGGGAGGCCTTCAGCATCCACAACCAGAGCTTCCTGGTTGTAGCCAATCACAGACGAGGTAAACAGCGAACAGTAAAGTCATAGTTTACACACAGATGATTCTTTGAGTGACTGCAGCAGAGTTTCAGTCCTTCACTCAAACTCAGGTCATAAAAAGTCTTTTTAAGAAGCATTTAGAGGTTTTATTTCAGGAACAGACCCAAAGTGACCAAAGCACAGATCTGATTATGAACACGCTGTAAGTCCACTGTCAGTAACAAGTGAAGACACCGACAGATGAGAAACGTTCAGAGACTGCTGAGAGACGAGGTCGGGACGCTGTGTCCTGTGGAAACGTTCACATCAAACACACCTCCACCTGCTCACGTCGTGTGGTGTGTGTGTTTCCTGTGAAGATAAAACACGCTGATCTGAACAGACACAGCTGATGCAGGTGTCCTGTGGTTAGATCACACACTGAACCTGCAGCTGGGTGACACCTGCACATCTTTACCGATGCTACAGGTGACGGAGCGGGAGGCGGAGCCCAGCAGAAGTTTGATCATTTTACAGTGTGTAATGTTCCTGTCATGTCCGTACAGACAAACTAAAAGCAGTCATGATATCTGATATGTGGTAACACACCGCAGCAGATTGTCGTGATGTGTCCCTCACATTTAAATGATTAATAAGTGTCTGTGTGTCCTCAGCCAGAGACTCCAACCACAACATCCACAGTGTGATCTACAGGTGGAACCCAGACACAAAGGTGACCTCACAGACCTGCTGTCCACGTCCAACACCATGTCCCGCCCTGTTTCCTCTTCTTCTTCTCTGCTGTTCAGTCTTGTGTTGTTGTTTACTGTCCTGTCTTCTCCCACCTCCTCCTGACTCGTCTCCTCCCTCATCGATGGTCTTTCTTGTCCACATACAGGACTGAGGCTGTTCTCACCATATGTACATTTATTTCTTAGTCTCCTTAACAGAATACAATCAGAACCCTAACCTTAACACTTTTCCACCTTCTCCCCCTGTGTGCTCTGTCTCGTCTTGTTGTGTCCTCTCCCATCCTGCAGTTTTTGTCTTTCGTTTCGTAGCCTGTCCTTGTCACTGCTCCTGATTTCTCTCGTCCCTCTTTCTGTCCCATCAGATGTTTGAGGTGAACCAGACTCTGTCCACGTCCGGAGCATATGACTGGGAGTTCTTCACCGTTGGACCGTACCACTTCTTGGTTGTAGCCAACACCTTTAACGGTCAGACCACCACCATCAGCTCCACCGTCTACGTCTGGGTGGATGGCAGCTTCCAGACGTTCCAGAACATCCCGGTCAGTAGGTCTCACAGAACATCTCATAAATTCTTGCTGTAACTTGGACAGACATCATTTAAACTGGGGTGTTTACTGGTTTTAATCATTTTACCTTTAGTGACATTTTGGATAATTACAGTCATTTAATTTAGAGAGGAAGTTCACCTGTGACTGAACAGTAAAAGCAGCACAAATGAGCAGAGTTCTTCTTCTGTGCTTTTAATTGTTACCAGTAAGAAGCTGAAATGACTGGGAGATTAAAAAAAACACAGCGTTTTCCTTTAATCCAGTCAGACACAGTTCAATCAGCATTAAGACCAGTCAGTGACTCAGCGGGTTGTTGTTACCTGATTTGTGGTTTGTGGTTTGGATGTCGTCACCCTGAGCTGCTGTTAGCGTCTGATCCACAGAGATCGCTGAGGTAACCCTCCTCAGTCTGTCTGCTCTGGTGGATCACTGCTCAGACACCACAGTCTACAAATCCTCCACTTGGATTACTTTTTGATTGGAACTTTTGGACTTAGGTTTGGACTTTGTGCACACTTACTTGATCCAATTTTTGGAAGTGGAAAATGATGAAAACATTAATAAATGAGCCTCTGGGTTTCTGCTGCTGTAATAAATCTGGAGGCGGGATGACAAACTGCAATAAAACACTAATGTGGTGACAGATGTTCACATGAAAGCTTCTCTGTAAACTCACTTTCAGATTTTTGAAAATGTGTTTTTAATATTTTCTGCTCAGTTAGTTGATGTTGAAAAGGAAATGAAGCCCTCCAATTAAAATGCAGGAAACTTGAGGAGTGTAATTAATGAACACACCTGCCTGCAGGTGAGCGGCGTGTGTTGATGTGAGGGGGTTTCCAGCTGCAGACAGCTGTGTGGACTCGTCTGTCGGGCGGATCGTCGGAGTGAAGAAACACTTTTATTGGACTTTAAAACCACAACAAACACGTTAAAGGTTCATGAAAAGTATCTGAACCTTTAATTCTACTTCTGACAGAACAGAAACACAGGACACGTTAAAGTCTCCAAACATCGTCAGGTGGCGTTTATCTCCACAGAGCTCTCACAGCCCTTTGTCGTCCTCTAGTGGCGACACGTATCATTACAGAGCATGAAACATGATCATACAGGGACTCTGTAAGTGTTTAAAACAAAGTTATAGACAAACTACATGTTGGTGAGCAGTACGAACAGGAGGGCTGCACTCATTAACGGTGGTTTAACAAAAATAAAAACACCGTTAAACATTAGAACTAAATGATAATGGCTGATGAGTCCAGCTGAGGTTTCTTCTTCGTGAATCAGTGTGATGATGATTTTCTGGCTTTGTCAGGTTAATAAAATCTCCACACATGGTGACATTGTTAACCTTTGAAATGATTATGTGACAAAAGTGAACAACCCACTTTACTGTGATCTTTTCCATTCGTCTCTGTGCAGACGGTGGGAGCGACGGACTGGGAGACGTTTCAGATTGACGGCAGGTTTTTCCTCGCCGTCGCCAACAGTCAGAAGGTTTCACATCGAGGTCCGAGTCTCTACAGCATCAACTCCACCGTGTACGAGCTCAACACGCTCACTCAGACCTTCATCCCCTTCCAGGACATCCTCACACACAGGTGACCAACCTGCTCATAACACCGGGGTCTAGGTACAGTTCTGGTCCTTTCCTGTTTTATTCTGGGTACAGAGGTGATAAATACACTACAAACATATCATTCTAAAAACACAAAGTAGGTCAAATGAGTTAATATTTAAAGTAAATGTTTTCTTTCAGCGTTGCCCCGATGTTTCCATCTCTGGCTCCATGTACGAGTTTTGTACACTGAAATAATTCTGTAAAATCTAGTAACAGCAGTAAGAAGTCTGGTTTTGTTCCTGTAGATCTGACAGATTACACATTTCTCCTCTCTTCATGCTCATTTTTTATCCCAATAAGAATAAGCCGTGGCACCTTGCACCTTGTTTTTCTTCAGTTTCAGTTAGAAATTACAGATGCAGCAGTTGCAGGTAAACAGTTTGTTTTACCTGCACTTCAAACTGCTGAGCCACAGCCTCCACAGTCAAACTGTTTAGTCTTGTTTTGTCAAAGTCCTAAAAAGAAATGGAGCAGAATGTAACAGAACAACATATTGCTGTGTTCAGTGCCGTGGACTGGGAGTTCTTTACCATCGGAGACGAGAAGTTCTTGGTGGTGGCCAACTCTCACGACGGCAGTTCGTACTCTCTGAACAGCGTCATCTACAGGTTGGTACTTCCTGCTGGGCGTCGGAGGGATGTTTGTTGGTTTTGGGCAGATTTTGTGTTGCTGTGGGTCAGCGCGTCTGTATGCTTTGTGTCTTCAGGTGGCAGGGTTACGAGGGCTTTGTCCCTGTCCACAGTCTGCCGACGTTCGGCTGCAGAGACTGGGAATACTTCAGCGCTGATGAAGGCTCCTTCCTCATCTACTCCAGTGCCACCTCCAGGCTCAGCAAGGTCTTTAAACTCAGGACCTACTGAATTCATCCATTCAGCTGCTCCTCACAGTTGTGGAGCTTTGACTTAAACCTGAAACCCTTCTAGCTCTGGGCTGAGATACTTCACACCTTCAGTCTGTGGAAGCTAAAGCTACATCCTTTTTTCTGAAGCCTCAACAAGAACAATAATAACACTGACTAAGTCTAGAATATGCAGCACTTTTACAGAGTTTATAAAAAAATAAGTTCTATTAAGCTCTGCTGATGAGGACAGGGACCTTGTGTCAGCAAAGAAAGACTTTTAAATGAGAAGGAAAACTGAAGGATGGGAACAGGTTTTACCTTAAATCATCATTTACGGCTACACACAGTCTAATGCTCTACTTTCCCATTCAGGTTTACAACCATTAAACCCATCTGGAGTTTTCATTCGTAATTATTATTATTATGGGTCAGAGTGAAGTTTTGGATTTGAAATTAATGTATTGAATTCTCTAATGAATTCTCACTAAAATGACAAAGTCAGTTGGTAGAGTGGTCACCCATTGACTGTAGGGTTGACTCCTCCTGGTCATATGTTGAAGTGTCCCTGGACAAGACACTGAACCCCCCCTAAGATGTTCAAAAGACTCCAGCACAAGCCAGTCCCAGGACGTGTCAGGAACACCTGTGTCAAATAAATGTGTGGACCATGATCCACCACAGTGACCCCCATGTAATAAACAGTTCGTAGTGATACAAGATCCAGGAACAAAAATCACATATGAGAAGCCACCAGAGAACTCAGTTTGTAGAGGAAGTGGGGAGTAAAATCTTCACTGTCCATTCAGTCGTTCATTCTCTGATCCCTCTCCAGAGTAACAGCAGGTTCACAACATCCACATGTGCCTCTCCTCTGAAGCATTTATAGCCCCTCCTGGGGAATCCTAAGGTGCTCCAAGGCCAGATGAGATATATGATCTCCTCAGGGTCGGGCACTGAGGCTTCTACCAGTTGGACTTGCCTGGATACCTCTAGTGGAAGGTGCCTACACAACAACCTCAACTGGTTCATTTTGATATAAAGCAGCAGTGACTTTATTTCAAGTTCCCTCAGAAAGTCCAAACTCTGTAGCCCGTCTCTAAGACTATGGAAAATGTTGATCACTTGGGTTCATGATAAGGCTTCAGTCACCAATATCTTTTTTTATTTTAAAAAACTCCCAAGAGAAATCTGCGTTGGCTTCATGACGTGCTCCTAAATTTCAGATTTGTTTGGTGACTGATGAGTCAAACTCGTCCTTCTCAGTGAAATGTGAACACACACATAAAACATGTCTGTTATTTGTCTCTGTACACAGGGTATCAGTCAGCTTAAGAAATACACAACATTAAAACCACCCCAGAAGAGAATATAAAGTCAGATTTCTTCTTACTGTTAGAGTAAAGATTCTGTCATCCTTCATACTCTCATACTCATAATTACAGCCTCGTTAGGAACAAATGTGATGAGAGAAAAATTAAAACACTGTAAAAGCTCATCACATGATGTCAAACTGTCCCCACAGAAAGTTTGTGGTCTCTGTGATCAACTGTGACTATGAGGAAACTCAGAAACATGAAGGTTGTGGATGAAGTTCTGCAGCCTGTGGAGGGACGGGACAAATAGTGATGTTCAGAGGAAGTGGAAGTCAGAGTGAATCATATCAATTCAATTCAATTCA
>JAUBNQ010000013.1:564272-575368 GCA_032353495.1 Ctenopoma kingsleyae
TTTGTGGTAGTACTTACAGTATTGTTACTACAGGTATCAGTTTGTGGTAGTACTTACAGTATTGTTACTACAGGTATCAGTTTGTGGTAGTACTTACAGTATTGTTACTACAGGTATTGCAGTACAGGGAGCGGTGTCAGCAGTTGGAGCTTCAGCTGCAGGATGAACACAAAGAGCTGCTCAACACTGAGGTCAGATTCAATAACTACTACAGTTTTCTGTATAGTACTACAGTAACACTGCAGTATTTGTGTACAGCTGTTGTGTTTACGTTGTAGTGGAGGATCAGAGATGAACACAGTGACTCTCTGGAGAGCGCCCTCATCAGGCTGGAGGAGGAACAACAGAGGTGTGTGTCTGTCTCACCTGTTTTGTGTGTGTGTGTGTGTGTGTGTGTGTGTGTCTCACCTGTTTTGTGTGTGTGTGTGTGTCTGTCTCACCTGTTTTGTGTGTGTGTGTGTGTGTCTGTCTCACCTGTTTTGTGTGTGTGTGTGTCTGTCTCACCTGTTTTGTGTGTGTGTGTGTCTGTCTCACCTGTTTTGTGTGTGTGTGTGTGTGTGTGTGTGTCTGTCTCACCTGTTTTGTGTGTGTGTATCTCACCTGTTTTGTGTGTGTGTGTGTGTGTCTGTCTCACCTGTTTTGTGTGTGTGTGTCTCACCTGTTTTGTGTGTGTGTGTGTGTGTGTGTCTCACCTGTTTTGTGTGTGTGTGTGTCTGTCTCACCTGTTTTGTGTGTGTGTGTGTGTGTGTGTGTGTGTGTGTCTCACCTGTGCGTCCCTCTTCAGGTCGGTCGGTCTGGCTGACACCAATGCTCTGCTTCGTGAGCAGCTCAGTCAATCAGAGGAGGCAAACCAGGCCCTGAGGGTGGACCTCCAGAAACTGACAGCTGATTGGACGAGAGCTGTGGAGGAGGTGGAGCAGAAAGACTGTGATTGGCTGAGGGAGAAGGAGGTGTGTAGTGGTATCTGTCCTGTTCCAATCAGTTGTGGATGTAGAGTACACTGTGTGGTACTTTTCTACTAAAGAAGTGTGTGTGTGTGTGTGTTCAGCGTCACTCGGATCTTGTGGGTCAGCACCAGGCCCAGTTGCTGTCGGTCTGGAGGTCTGTGGTGGCTCTGAGACAACAGTGTCACACCGTGAAGACAGCCGCAGACAGGTGAGACTTTAAAGGGTCAGCATGTTCCAATGGTCCTGAATGTGGTCCAGATGGAAACTGTTACCTGGTAACCTGGTAACCTGGCAGGTTGCCGTGGTAACCAACCCGTCTGTGTGTGCAGGGACCTGTGGCAGTTGAGGGCCCAGTTTTCTCGCCTGTCCTCCTCTCTCCTCTCCAACTGGGACTCGGTCGCCTCTTCTCTGCGCCTCAGTGCTTCTCAGCTCAAACCCTCCTCTTCACCCCCATCTGTCCCTCCCCCTTGTCTCCCCTCCACACTCCTCCACCAGCCCCTATCACCTCTTCCTCCTCCTCCACTCTCCTCCACACTTGGCGTCCCTCCTCCAGAGTCCTCAACCTTTGAGCCTCCTCCGGACTTCACCTCCACCCTGGGACCCTTCTCTTTGAGAGAACTGGAGCACAAAGAGGAGGAGGAGAGGAGGCAGAAGGAGGAGGAGGAGCGAGAGACGTCCGAGCTGAAGCTTCTCCATCAGATTGAAGTTTCTCAGCTGGAGCAACGGTGAATTCATCTTTTCCTACGTTCATTCTGCTTCAGACCGTGTTCACCTCCATACCTGACCAAAACCTCCCTCTCTCTTAGGATTGCAGAGCTCTCTCGCTCGCTGCAGGTGGAGCAGAGTCAGATAGAGAAGAGAGAGAGGGACGTGGAGAGACACAGAGAAACAGAGAGAAGCCTGCAGTCTGTCAGTCAGGCTGTGGTTCGACTGGTGAGTCTGTGTGTGTGTGACTGTGTCAGACTTGTAGTCCAGCTGTGGACCTTCCATGTCTCTGTCTCGTGATGTCGACTGCGTTAAAAACCATATTTAATAAACAGGGTTTTAGATGTTCACTCGTCTTTTAATGTTCGAGTTAGTTAAGTCACACGTTCCACTGTGTGTGGAACATGTCAGATGTTAGAACCTGTCTTTGTGACCTGAAGAGGAACACTTTCATAAAACCAGATCATCACATAGACACATGTTGTATTCAGTCCAGAGTCCTGAACAGCAGCAGCAGTCGACCTCTGTGCGTCTCCTCAGACGGCGTCCTCAGCCTGGACCTGTCCTCCTTGCTGTCTGTCCTGTCTAACGCTGAGAGTGCCCTGCAGTGGAGAAATGAGGAACTGCAGGTCAGTCTTACACACAGAGAGTAAAACAGTTTCTCCTGCAGCTCAGAGGTCATGACGTATCTGTTTGTGTGTGTGTGTGTGTGTTTCAGAGGGTAGAATCCTTTCTGCGGCGGCTTGCTGAGGAGAAAACAGCTGTGGAGCTGCGCCTGAAGCAGCTTGAAGATGACAATGAACAGCTGCAGACACAGTCGCAGCACACACAGCTGGAGCTCACACACACCATGGACAGACTGAACAGGTACAAACAGTGTGCAGAGATGTGTGTGTGTCTGTCTGAGACTTTCAAAGTACAGGACACTTTCAAACAGTAGCGAGAAAAATCTCATCGAGTTATTTATGCTGTTAGAATAATTTCTCACATCGCGTGCCATCGTGTAGACGTTCATATAGACCCAGTAACGTCCTGACAGTACTGAGGGTATAAACACACTCATGTGGTAAAATGTGCTTTAAAACATATAACATCATTTACTGACTGGTTTATATTTTGTTCTGACAACTGCCGAGTTTCTTCCCAATGTATTAAGCAGAAGCAGTCTGCTTTGAATAAGAATTCATCTTTGATATGATTCACTTACCTCAGTAAAATATAGAGGGCCAGATTTGATTTGACAGCGAAAGTTACACAAATGCACTGAATTAAAACAATTTTATTATCATTGTGACAATTATTGTTTTTAAATGTCAGTGAAGCCACACAGGAATGAACAAATAAAAAAAATGACATGATTTGTTTGGCAAAGTCGGGTTGTGAACCTGGGACTGACGTGTCTCTGTGTTTCTTTACTAACTGAGCTAACAAAGAATACGTGGTAAGAGAGGACGTGGCTGGTACAGAGCAGGAGTCACACTGGAGCGTGTTAGATTAAGAGGTGGTGGTCAAAACATCCTGTTAATAATCAATAATAGTAAAAAAAAAAAACCTCCCACTGTGACCTCAGTAAAAAACGTTTTGTGGATTGTATTAGATTCTAACGTGTCGGTTTCATCTTGCACATGACTGACTGATGTTATAAAGTCCTGCAGACTGAGCTCAGAGAAACTGAAAGAGAACGATTAGAAAAATGATGAAGCCTTTAGAAGCTCGTGTGTTCTAATGAGAGCAAACACAGGTTGATAACTGCCCGTCAAACTGACATCATTCATTATTATGGAGACCTGGACTGTGGACTGTGGACTGTGAGCAGAGAAGCTGATCAGGGGGTCTGATGGGTCTGATCTTAATGAAGAGCTGGTGCAGCTCAGCTTGGTTGTTTTAAATGAAACTGAGGGGTCAGCTTTCTCTTCTTTTACGCTCTAGCGCCCCCTAGCTCATGTTAGGATTTAGTGTGTGAAATCAGAGTCACATAGTTTGATGTGTTTGTGTGCGTCATGAAGCATGGACGTGTCAGCAGTGTTCTGTGATCGTGTCGTTCAGAGAGCGGGAGGCGTCCTCGTCTCTGCGTCTGCAGGTGGACGAGGTGCAGAGGAGAGAGGAGGAGGTGCAGAAAGAGAACGACAGACTGAGGAGAGAGAGAGAGCGACAGGAGGAGAGAAGCAGACAGCTGGAGACAGAAACACACAAACGGTCAGATATAGATAATACACAGCAGTTTAAAGCCAGTCTTCCTGTTTTATGTCAGATGCTGAACTGTTGAACTGATGTTTGCTTTCAGAGTTGAGACTGAGTTGTTGGAAAATGTCCAGTTAACGGAGAGAGACACTCTGCACCGTCTGGAGATCCACACACTGAAGGTTACTCTTCTTATTCTCCTGATCCATTTTCCTGTGAAACACATTTACCACCAACGGTCTCCTTCATATTTCTCTCTCTGTCCTCCTGTAGGGGGCGCTGGAGAGAGAGCAGTTGGACAAACAGAGAGCAGAAGAAGAGGCTGCTGATGCCAGAGACGCCCTGCACAAGGTACAGACCTTTACAGTGGAGCCGATATGTCCTTCGATTAGATTTGTCTTATTTTTACTCGTAATTCAGTTGAATTGAGTTTTATTTGTATAGCACCAAATCACCACGTAAGTCGTCTCAGCGCACTTTACAGTTTACACATTATATAAATATATACAGAAGATGTTGTAAGATGTCGTAGATGTTCAGAGGATCCAGTTTCTTTTTGTAATTACTAGTTTGTTTGGATTCGACTGTTACTTCTTGCATTTCTGTGACTTAGTTCAAAGTAACGATGATAAAATAATGATTGTTTTGACTCTGACCATCCTGTTCACGTTATGATTGTCACAAGTGGAGTCAGCAGATGAGGCAGCGTTACGTTTAAATGAGTCCACAGTAGAAAGACTGCTACTGTGTCACTGTGGATCCTTTCACTGACTGATGGACACATGTATTAAATCAGCTCACAGATATTAACTTTACTGACAGACTGTACTGTGTGTTATTTCAATCTAAAAATACACAGTACAAACTAGGGCTGCAACTAATGATTATTTTGGTAGTCGACTAATCTTTCAATATTTTTTATTGATTAGTCGATTAGTTACGATTATTTCATGCCTGACTATAGGCTCGTTTGAGATGTGGAAGTTCTGTGCAGCTTCAATCACCGACGATCAGCGTGCAGTGCATGCTGGTTAGTTTTATGTCTGACTTGCTCTGACGTCACACCTACGTAGACAAACGATAACCTCGTGAGATCAAGGCGGCCGCAGATCTTGAGCAAGGCGCTGCAGTTGGTCTCCAACGACTTCAGGGCATGATGGGAAGTCTAAATATGACACAGATCAATAATCAAATGTCTGATTAATGTTTGTATTTATAGTTTAATCGGCAAACTCACATGACAGCGTTTCATCACAATGTTACCTCGTTTCATATGAAAGACATGAGTCATATGGAGGTTAAACCATAAACACACCTTCTTCTGCAGCATTTTAACAACAATTGTCTTATGCTGTGTCTTCTGTATTCTTGCTTTTATTTTTTGTTTTACTGTTCCATGGCTTCTACTGTTCTTAGTATTTCATTTTAATTTTTGTGTGTATGTGAAGCATTTTGTAAAGCATGTTTAGAAAAGTGCTCTATACATAAAGTTTATTATTATTATAACAAACAACAGTTAGTGGAAAATAAATAGTATTTAATCTGCATCCGGCCTCAGAGGATGTGAGCATTTGGTACAAACGGGAGCGTGAAGGCTGCTAGAAAAGTTAGAAACTGTCTGACTTCATAGCGGAGTTTCAGACACTGCTGCTCTGGCTGCTTGTTTGTCTCTTTTCCAGGCGCAGTCTAACTTTACTCGCTAAAACTTACCTCACCAGACGGCAGCATCACAGCTCCAGGATGTTTGTGTTTCAGAGGCTAATGCATCGCGGTGGTGCTGCCGTGAAAAGAAACCTCTGCTTTGCATAATCTGCATTAGTGAATTGCAGTTACAAAAACCAATGTGTTTCTTTGTGACTGGAGCCTCTATTGAATTTTTTTTATGACGCGTCGACAATAGAAAATCCACGTCAACAGTTTTTGTAGTCAACGACGTCGATTACGTCGACTAATCGCTGCAGCCGTAGTACAAACTCTTCACACCACCTGCTTTCAGCAACAAAAACATTGGCTTCTAGAAATGTTCATTTTTTGTTACTGATCTTATTTTTTCTCTTTGTTTAAAATCTGAAGTTGATTTAAAAAAGAAAAACAGCTGTTTCCTGCTTAAAGCGACTTTTCAGGAGACACTAAACACTTGAATGAATAATAACTCTGAATCAGATCATCTAGAGTGAAGATGTATCACTCTGTGTGGAATTTGCAGTTGCACAGTGGTTTTACAGAATGAATCTTCCCTCACATCAGACACTTTGACCAACAGGTTCCTTTATAGAATTACTGTAGAAACCTGCCAGCGGCCACATCTGTCAGTGGAACCAGGACAAAGACAATCAGTTATTTTCTGGTGATAAATGGAGTCGAGTGAATCCAGACATTTTACCAAACTCATCTCAAATGATTATTTCACCTTCACACTCACATTCACTGTCCTGTGCAGCAGGATGAGACAAAACATGGAGGATTGTGTTCTGACAGGCTTCAATACAGCTGATATGATCCCTGAAACTGATCCATCGGTTAGTCAGCAGTGAATGTGACATGTAGACCCAGACTACGATGATATACCCATGTTAAAACTGACAGCGTCAACGTGTTTGTCTCCTCCAGTCCAGAGAGTGTGTGCTGCGTCTCTCGTCCTCCGAGTGTGTGTTGAAGCGGGAGGTGGAGGAGGCACGGGATGCTCTGGAGAAGATGTCCACCCTGAGCTCGGCTTTAGCCTCAGACAAGAGAGAACTGCACAAACAGCTGCTGCAGGTACGACTCCTGGATTTACCAGCATCTCTGATCCTGCCTGGCTCAAAGGTTCCTGAGCAACTGTGTGTTTATGTTCCAGGTGGAAAGTGAGCTATCAGACAACCAGTCACAGCTGCAGGCTGTGAGGTCAGAGGTCAGCTCTCTGCAGAGGGAGGTCCAAACCCTCAACGTGGACTGTTCTCAGCTCAGGTGAGTTTGGTTTCAGCAGAATGTTTGTAGCTGAATAGAAATGTTTGAGTCCTAAATGTAAAAGTTTTGTTCCGACTGTAGCGAATAAAAGCTTTAACTCATTCTGTTCCTTTTAGAGCTGAGAAAGAGGCGGACGCACAAGTCATCAGACAGCTCAGAGAAAGAGAGAGAGAAACGGAGAGAGTCATTGAGGAGAAGGAGCGAGAAGTGTTCTCCCTGAAGGAAGACACAGAGAGGGAGGGGCGACAGCTGGAGGAGGTACAGAGGAGGTGACATGTTCCCATGTGACATGAGAAGACTTGTATGACGAATGGTGTGTGTGATCCTCAGCTGTCCTCCCAGCATGCCTCAGTGCGTGCAGAACTGAAGGAGGTGCAGGAGCAGCTGCGGCAGGCAGGCGAGGAGGTGAGGAGGAGAGACAGACAGCTGGAGGAGCAGCAGAGAGACAGCAGGAGGCTCCGGGAGGAGCGGGACAGTCTGCAGAGACACAGGGAGCAGCTGGAGGATGAGCTGCAGGAGCTCAGGTACTAAACTTCCTGTGGCAGCAGTGGAAGAAGCTGCTTGTATCAGACTGATGGAGCAGATCTGATCCACAGGTCCGGAGCCAGTTCTCAGTTTGGAACCAGTTCTTTAACTGGGTTGCGGTGTGATGTACCGTATGTTCTCTGTTCTCTTTCATTCAGGTCTCTATCAGTGTCTCTTCACCAGCAGCTCAGTGAGCAGCAGAAACAGCTGTCACTGTCAGAGGTGGACAGATGTCAGCTGCAGACACACATTCACACTCTGCAGCAGGCTAAAGACGCCTTACACGGTCAGTGTGAACATTACAGCTTTATTCTACGTCTGCGTCATAGTACTGTGCCCACTAAGGGTCACATACACTGTGAATATGTATTTGTGTTCATTACTTTGTTGAACTTGAGGTGTGTGACTGAGTTTTTCAAGAAGAAATGCTGTGTTAACTAGTAACTAGTGTCTGTGCTACATTTTCCTCTGTCTTGCTGTGGAAGGAAAATGCAGCTGAGTTAACTGGGGACACTAACAAATCCTGTGAGCCTTAACAGAACAAGTGTTCTAGATAATAGACGAATAAATGAATAAAACAAAGCCTGTCCAGTACTGTTACACACCAGCAGGACCCCTAGCATTAACAGCAGCAGCAGCGATTGTGTTTGTTAATCACAGAAGTTGTGATTTCGTATGTCTGAAGGTGAGATCGAGTGTCTGAGAGGAGAACTGGAGCGAGCGATGGCCAAGTTAGAAGATGAGAGAAATACAAGAGAGAGGAACAAGGAGAAGAATGAGGTGCTGCAGGAGCAGGTGGAGAGGCTGATGGAGGAGGCAGAAGCACTGAGGAGGAGGAAGAAAGAAGAGGAAGAGGAGAGGGAGGCCTGGCAGAGAGAGAGAGAGGCTCTGAGTGAGGAGCTGGGAATGAGGGATGGAGAGGTGGAGGTGCTGAGGAGAAGGATTGAGGGACTGATGCAGGAGAAGCAGGAGATACAGAGAGAGGTAGAAAGGCTGATGAAGAATGTGACAGAGAAGGAGGTGCAGATCAGCCACATGACAGAGAGGCTACAGTGGGTGGAGGGAGAACGGGGGAGACTAGAACAGGACATGAAGGGGATAGAGGTCAGGATGAGAGAGGAAGATGAGCAGAGAGAGGTGAGGAGGAAACAGGAAGAGATGCAGAGGGACGGAGAGATCGAGGCGCTCTGTGACCGCATGGAGACATTAGAAAGAGAGAAGGAGGAGAGGGAGGACAAGATGGAGAAACTCAGGTGTGAAGCAGAAGAGGAGGTGGAAAGATGGAGGACAAAGGTGGAAGAGATGGAGACTGAGATCAACAGACTGAGAAAAGAAATGTCTCAAATAGAAGATGAGAGACTGCAAGACAGGGAGGAGATGGAACAACTGAGGAGCGAAGCCAAGCGAGCAGAGGAGGAGTTGGAGACACTGAGGAGTAAGATGGTAGAGTTAGGGGGTGAGAATGAGCAAGAGAAGAATAAGAACAGGAGACTGCAAAATGAAAAGGAGGAAGCTATGAGTAGACTGTTGAAGGAGGCAGGGGAGGTGGAGCAGCTGAGGGTGAGTCTGAGCGTGGCCAAGGAGGAGTGTGAGGAGATGAAGGAGGAGCTGGAGCGCAGGGAGCGCTGCCTGGAGCATCAAATGAGCGCTGTGAGGGAACGAGAGGAGGAGACGGACGTCTTGAAGAAGAATCTCAGGATGATGCAGGAGAGAGTAGAGGAAGCAGCAAGGGAGCAAGAGGAGGCAAAAGAGGAGCTGAAGAAGAAAGAAGCCAAGGAGGAGCAGCTGGAGACGCTACTGAGAGAAACACGGATGCTGCTGGACAAAGAGAGGAGGGAAGGAGAAGAAAAAGATGACAGACTCTCCTCCCAGGCTGGGGAGTTGCAGGAGGCTCATGCAGAGAGGGAGAGAGCAAAGAGGAGAGTCAGAGAGAGGGAGGAGGCCCATGACAAGTTGGCAGAGGAGGTGAATGATTGGCAGGAGCAGGCAGAGCGGACCAGAGGGGAGGTAACAAAGCTCAGTCATGTCTTGAAGGAGAGAGAGGAGGAATTGCAGCAGCTGAGAAGCACCCTGGAGGAGAGAGATGAGGAGGAGAGGAGAGAAACAGAGGATCGGAGGAGAACAGACGAGGAGAGGAGAAGGAGACTAGACAACAAACTAATGGAACTGGATGAAGAAAAGAGGAGTCTTGAGGAGAAAGTGAGGGAGGTGGAAAAGGAGCGTGATGAAGAGAGAGAGGTGCTGAGGAGAGTCAGGGGTGAGATGAGGAGGGTGGAGGACAGAACGGAAGACATGAAAAAAGGGATGGGAGAACAAAGAGAGGAGAGCAGGAGGCTGGAGGACAAACTGAAGGAGATGCAGGAGGGCAAAAGAGCACATGAGGAGGAGCTGAAGAGGTTGAGGGAGGAAAAGAGAAAGATGGAGGATAAACTGATAGAGAAAGAGAAAGAAATGGAGGAACAGAGGGAGGTCCTGAGGAGTCATCAGGAGGAGAAGAGGAGACTGGAAGATGAAGTAAAGGAGGCCAAAGAGGGGCAGGAGAGACTGGTGCAGGCTGAGAGAAATCAGCACCTCGTGGTGCTGGAGAGAGGGAGGTCCATAGTGAGGGAGCTGGAAGAGGAGAAGGCAGGGCTGTCAGTGGAACTGAGGAGAAGAGAGAAGGAGGTGGCAGCTCTCAAAGAGGAGGTGCAGAGGGAGAGGGATAGAACACAAGAGGAGCTGAGGAGGAAGGGAGCAGTAGTATCTGAACTTAACAAGAAGATTGTCGAAGAACAAAGTGAGAAAAAGGAGATGGAGGAGAAGCTGTGGAGGACTGAGAAAGAAGTAATAACTCTCAGAGAGGAGGTGAAAATGAAACTGAGGGAGAAGGAGGAGGCACAGAAGGAGATGACAGCACTCAAGGAAGATATCCAGAAGGAGCAGTGGAGGAGGGAGGAGACCCAGTCAGACGAGCAGCGGCATTTAGAGGAGTTGAGGAGAACCAAAAGAGAGATTTCTGTGCTTAGAGTGGAGATAGAAAGAGAACAAAGGGATAAGATGGAGTTGGAGGAGGAGCTGGTGAAGTGGAAAGCAGAGGTAGAAAAGGGGCGAAGGAGGAGGCAGGAGGTCCAGCAGGAGGAGGTACAGGAAGAGTTGCGGAGAAGCAGGAGGGAGGTGTCTGTATACAGAGAGTCAGCACAGAAGGAACAAAAGGAAAAGGAGAGGCTGCAGGAGGAGCTGATGGAGGTGAGAACAGAGGCAACAACTCTCAGAGATGAGGTCAAGAAAGAGTGGAGGCAGAGGCAGGAGGTGCAGGAGGAGCTGAGGAGAACCAAGCAGGAGTTGACAGTCATCAGAGACGAGGTAGAAAAGGAACGACATGAGAAAGAGCAGATCCAGGAGAAGCTGATGAGAAGAGAGGAGGAGGTGATGTTTCTGTCAGAGGAGGTGCAGAGGGAGCGGAGGAGGACGGAGGAGCTGCAGCAGGAGCTGAGGGGAGTGCAGCAGAGCGTGGAGGTGATGGCGGTGAACCTGAGCTCCCTGCAGAGTCAGGTACAGTCCTTTCTTTAGTGAATGTTCTTCTTCTTCTTCACGTGTTCTTTAATGAATCTTCTTCACGTGTTCTTTAATGAATGTTCTTCACGTGTTGTTTAATGAATGTTCTTCTTCTTCACGTGTTCTTTAATGAATCTTCTTCACGTGTTCTTTAATGAATCTTCTTCTTCTTCATGTGTTCTTTAATGAATGTTCTTCACGTGTTGTTTAATGAATGTTCTTCTTCTTCACGTGTTCTTTAATGAATGTTCTTCTTCT
>JAUBNQ010000013.1:596660-607612 GCA_032353495.1 Ctenopoma kingsleyae
GGGGGTATTTTACATATTTATGTCTATTGACATATTGATAATTATAAGAATATTTCCATATAGTGAGTAATTCTAAAAAAAAACTAAAAAAGTCAAGAAATATTTTAAACATAAATCAACAAGCTCAATACAGGTAATAATCTCCTAAATATGCTGTTAATAGAAACTATGTATGTGGGAGTAGATTCGCTATATTGCCACAGGTATTGGGATGCCTGCCTTTACACACGCATGAACTATAACAACTTCAACTCTTTGGAGAAGGTTGTCCACAAAGTTTAGAAGTTTTTGTGACGTCAGGTACTGATGTTGGAGACCTGTCTCAGTCTTCACTCCAACTCATCCCAAAGGTGTTTTATCGGGTTGAGGTCAGAGCCCTGTGCAGGCCAATCAAGTTCCTCCACACCAAACCCACTCATCCATGTCCTTATAGACCCTGATTAGTGCACTGGATTCGTTGATTTAGAGGGGTGTCCCAATACGTTTAGCAATATAATGTACATGACGAGCAACAGACAGATTCTCAGGTTGGACTTCTTTCTTGTGAAGAAAGAACGTCCAGAAAATGCACAGAGGAAAGTGTGAATTATATTACACCTTTTGAGGCAATGGGACACAGCTGATCTATTTTTCCAGTGCTACAACAACAGACACCTTCACCCTGATAACCCAGGTATGGTATTTGCCAAGAGGCACTTTGAGCATCTCCTGTGAAGGTCTGGCCTTTGAGAAGTGACTGACTTGTGAACCCTATGCAGACCGCTTCAGTCCAGGAGGGTTCAAATGTGGATCTCAGATCTCACTTCAGAGAGCCAATGGGAAGAGAGATGTATTGTGGGTAGGATTCCATATTGTTTTACCCAAAAACTTTTCTAGGCATCCTTCTAAGATGGTCAACCATCCATCAGTGCTGGGAAGGTTACTTTGGACCTAGAATAGGTTAGCAGGGGTGTCCAATCTTGGTCCTCGAGGGTCACTGTCCTGCTTGTTTTCCAACTATTCCTGTCCTACCTACTGCTGTTTACCTGATTCAGGTGTGTTCAGTCAGAAAATGTAAGTGCAGTAATGGTTAGAAAACAAGCAGGACAGTGACCCTCGAGGACCCGGATTTGACACCTCTGGTTTAAAGGTTAAGTAAGTATTGATTACTACATAATCTGTAATCTGTAATAGGTAATGTAACTATTACTATTCAAAGTAATGTAACTTAAACTTTTCCAACAAATGAAAGAAAATATCAAACTGTTAAAAATCTTTGAAAACAGCATTCAACACTGATTATTAAAGGTTCTTCTACATAAGAAGAAGTAATGCTGTGATTTGTTTTGGTGTACTGTAAAATCACAAGTACGTGGACACACACAAGAACTGAAAAAAGATACATGTTGAACTTCATGTGTTGATATCTTTACACAGTGCGTCATTAAAATTCAACTCATGCAATTCAGTTTATTTATATTGCGCCAAATAACAAAAGTCAAAAGTCAGTCAACAGAATAATGTAGAAAACCCAACAGTCCCATTTGAGCAAGCACTAGGCGACAGTGGAGAGGAAAAACTCCCTCTAAACTCTAAACTCAAGAGGAAGAAACCTCCAGCAGAACCAGGCTCAGGATGGGCGGCCATCTGCCTGGACCGGTTGGGGTGAGTGGACAGAGGAGAGAGAAACAGAGATAACATACTGTAAAAGAGAGGGTAAAAGCAGTGTTTGTTTATGGAAGGCAGATGTCTCTCTCTCTCATTCAGCTGTGTGATGATCCCACTTCTATTTTTACCACCTCTCACTCTCAGCTGTGTTTCCTCTCACGGTTTTCTGTGGCGCCACAGCAGCAGCAGAAAGAAACCGTGCTGATCTCCATTAACGTGACTCAGGTACTGTGTTCAACTGTTTCTATCTTCTTCTGCTTTTATGTTTACATTTACTTCCTTCTTCTCTCAGTCAGTGTTTATCACTCGATCACGTGTATCTGCTACATGAACATTTCATGTCATGTCTGTTTCTGACACATTATAACGCAGCTGTATGTGAAACGTGTTTAATTATGTATATTATATGTTTCTTTTTAACTTTTATTTGTTTTTCACCCTAAATCTCAATAATTTTATATAATTACAGTTATTTTAGTAACCACTCATAACTCCGCTATCATTAGCGGCATTAATTATACACACACTTTTACCCCAGACTTGTACTTATATTGGAATATGTTTACAGTGTACTCTAAGAACTTTTACTTATTAATTTGAATACTTTTTTCCACCGGATTTTCAACCCTTTTTTGTTGTTTGTGTTCTGCAGGAAATCAAACTGTCAATATATAAAGAGCAGGAATTCCAGCTTCACACTGGACTTCACAACACAAACAGGTTTTGGCTTTAGTTCATGAACCAGCATTGCCAAGAATATTAACACAAAGGAGTACATGGAAACAGAAAACCAAGAATAAAATGGGAGTGATGAGAAACCGCGAGAGATCACTTTGAAGACAAATAACAGACGAGCTTAAACATACGACAATTTCTCAGTCGGTCTTCATGACGACCGGAGGGAATGAAGAGACTGGGGAATGTGGAGAACAAAAGGTGGGATGTATTATCATTGGAGAAGGAGAAAGAAGGGATGGGAACGAGAAGAATTCTCTGTCTTTCACCACCCTCAGCACCATTGCCATCCAGGCCGGCCGCTCACAGATTGTCGTCTCAGTCCTCAAGGTACGTACGTCAGAGGTCACTCTTATCCTCACTGCTGCTGACGCCCAGTGGATCCACGCTGGAGGGAAGAAGGTTCAACATTAGCTTGAAGGAAAAAATATGACAAATTTAGAGACGGTCACGTGACCAGTGTAGTTGCACAAACTCCTGTTGTCCTTCATTTACACTGTATAGAAAGACAAAAGTTTAGCTTCATTTCTTAGTCACTTTCCAGCAGTTAGAAATCACTTTTGAAATCTAACTGTATTTTTTACTTGTTCTCGACTCTGGTATTATGACTCAATGGAATATGCGAGTAAGTCACAGTTAACAGATCACAGTGAGTTCAGACATGTCTGAGGACTGGACGCTGTTTTTAGACAGCAGATATTATTAGCTTGACTTAACTAATGTGACTTTAGAAGAGAGCACGGGTGGGTTATGTGCATACGGATGAAACCATGTTATGAAGTCTGCCATGTCTGTAGTTTTTTTCAGCTTCTGACTTATTTCTAAAAACTAAATTGTTGATTAATTAAAATAAATTTTTCACCTTCTAACAGCTTGTGCTCTAGTTGCTGGCAATCTGTCCTTGATATACAACCGGCTTTGTTTTACCACAAAGACCAAAGAAATACTTCATCAGGGATTGCATCAAGGGATTACTAGTGGGACACTTTGGCTCTGTACAGCACAGACAGAATGTGGAAAACTAAAGGTGGTATGAACATTACTAAGTGTGGCCCGTTTTGGGTCAAAATCACTTGGATGAATAGAATCAAGGGCAGCATGGTGGTTTGCCTTAGAACTGCCAGCTGACGGTGGCTTTTTCATTTGGTGGCATGTTCTCCTTGTGCTTGTGTGGGTTTCGTTAAGGTATTCCAGTTTCCATCCCACAGTCCAAAGACATCCAAGTTAATTGGATAGTAGGTGACTATATATCACCTATAGGTCATTTGTGAGTGTGAATGTCTGTATATTAGTCATGTGATAGACTGGTGATCTGTCCAGGGTCCACAAGAAACCCACATGGCTCTCAACTGGTAAGTCAAAGCTAAGTTTGCCTGATTTTCAGACTGACCTGAGCTTTAATTGGCTAATCACTTCTTAGTTTTGATTTAAATGGATTTTGATTTAAATGGGCGCAGGTGCTTTTATCCAGCACAACTTAACCCATTTTCACATATAAACTCTGGACAATGGGCAGAGTTGTACTTTCACACATGGGAAACTGTCTGTGTCATACGTGTTCTCACATGGGGAGAAACTGCTCCGTTTCAGCTATGGGCGGGGGTACCTTCAGGGTGCCAGTGCAGGTGTGAGAGCAGCTTTAGTGAGGTACAAAGCAAGCAGAAGAAGATGTTGGAATAAAAATGCCATGAGGCAAAATGGTTCTGTGCTCAGAACAGTTCTTTGTGTGTTTGGATAGTGGGAGTGAAGCTGAGTGAGCAGCGTTTGGCAGTTCTTTCCACCTTCATGGGTCCACTGGGCTGCAGGGCCTTTCTTGATAGCAAGAGGTGTCAGGTGTCTGCACGAGAATTTGGTGGCATATTGTTAGTTTTGGCTTTTGTTGTTTGTTAGCCCATTTGTTTCAGCTTTACCTAACTTAACTTAGCTATATGATATTTCTAAGTTTAGTCTTTAGCTATTAGCTGTTAGCTCACATTTTAGTTACCGTAATTTCCAGACTATAAGTCGCTAATTGTTTCACACGCTTTGAACACAATGATGCGGCTAATTTATGGATTTTAACCTAGTTTCATGCTGATAAAACATTTAGCCTGGTCACATCAGACCAATGAGATTACCGAACAGGTCTCCAATAAAGTGTTCGAATTAAATCAAACTCGCACTATATTCTTCAGATCAGTCATGTTGCGCTTCGTGCACACACCTCATCCTGGAAAACACGAAGAAACGCATATGATGCAGCGTTCAACTTAAAGATGATCGATCTGGCTGAAGAAAGAAATAGAGCTGCTGCACGTAAGCTTGGCATTTACAGTACGTATTTAAGTACGTAATTAAAAGTAAAAAAAATCTTTCTGTGTACATATCTCTTGTTACAACGTGGACACCTGTGGCTTTTAGACAAGTGCGGCCTATATATGTGTATAATTCTTTGTCTTTTTAAAGTTAGTGGGTGCGCTTATATTCAGGTGCGCTCAATAGTCTGGAAATTACGGTAGGTTCCGTTGTTCTCTTTCTCTTTTTCACTTTATTTATTTTATATTCATGTTTGAGTTCAATAATATCTACCTTAAATCGTATTTAGCACATAGACTGTCAGCTCGGACTTGAGAACATTATTGGAGTCAGAATCTTTCTCTGGGAGTTGTTTGAGGATATGAGTGAGTTTGTGTCTGTGTTTTGAAGGTGACTGTGTAATTAAAGTGTCCTGTATACTCTGTATGTGGGACAATAGTTTTGGTGACTACAGTATTTCAGTCAGTCAGTGTTTATGTGAGTGTGGCCACAGGTCACATGTCCTTGTCACTCGACATACCAGAGATACTGTATCATCCTCAGGAATGCTTCCACACACACGTCCAGAGACACATGCAGCTCATGTTCAACCAAAACAAAATCAAACAGAAGTTAAAGAATATTAAGCGACAGCAGGACAAACTGACTCGAACAAGCATCATTTGTTATCACTGTTATTAGCTTAGTGCTAGTATTTGATCTAATGAACTGCCACGTCCTTGTTCTTCAGTGTTCTCTTATGAAGCATCTAAAATACCTGAATAAACTAAGTCTTGAAACTAATAAATCAAATGGGGAGAATTAAGTCTTATTTAGGAGTTCATCAGATTCACACAGTTCCAGTTTGTCTGATCACTAAGTCACTATAACTTTTTGAATAAGGACTGTTGTGTTTTTCACGTGTGTCTGTCTGTACAGAGTGGATCTCTGGTCCACCTCCAGCTCGTCCAGGTCCAACCAGGCCTTTGTGAGGTCGGACTGAGCAAAGATGAAAACCAGATACTGATCCAGGAACAGCAGCAGCTGATGGAGAAACTCAAGGTGAACACACAGACACACTCTGCTTCTCACGTAGCATTAGAGTTTCTGAGAATCTGATCTGGATTTTGTGCAGTGTTTTGCTATGCAGTAGATTAGATATTAAGTGGTCAGTTTCACACATTCTGAAATATGCACAAATAAAATCATCACCGGACAAAAAAAACAGTGATTTTAATCAGCTTTAATTAGCTAATCAAATATTACCGTTTTGAATTAACTGGGCTATTTAAATGCACAATTAAATATAGTCATTTATCAAACACTTTTATCCAAAGTGACTGATTCATGATGATTCATTATGATTCATCCTAGTGAAACAGGCCTTTGAAGCAGCAAACAACGTCTTAGTGACTATTTTGTTTACTTCTTTCTGACTCAGTCATTTCTTCAGCATGAACTTTCTCATTCATACTCTTGTTATTTTAGAAACATGAGGGGGAAGTTCTGGCTGTGGTGGCAAACAGCCGACAGTCGGAGCAGACGAAGAACAAGGACAAAGAGGAAGAAATGGACAAGGCCATGGGGACATCTTTGAGCGAGGGGTGGTCGCTGCTCCTTCACTTATTGGAGAGACGACAGAAGGTCCTGATGCTGGCTTCAGACTTTTTCTGCAGAGCACAGGAGGTAGGAGGAAAACTGGACTAAAAAAAATACTGACATGCTTGTACGAGCTGATACTTATGTCAGTACAGTGCCATGAAACAAAAATATGAGAAATGAGAAAGAAATAATCTTCTTTGTTCATATTTAAATACAGGGTGAAATGCTAGGACACAGAGCTGTAGTTTGGTGTTTAAAAAGAAAACAACACAAACGTTAAGTGTATTACAGCAGCATTGTTTTATTGATAGCAGGTTGATACAGCACTGTAAATCTGATTATTATATATACCTGATGATATGGACGCCTGGCTGAGGTGAACATGCTCATTATGTTAGAATGTTTTAGCTTCACTTTTTACCTTTGTCAAGCAAACAGGATTTACCAGTAGTTACAGTTTGTATGAGTGTGTTTCACACACAGAATAGGAAAATGTGATCAGTGATTTAGAAATTTAAGACAAATCTGTAGCAGATATAAAAGGAAATAATGTCCCTGAGCAGAAAGAGACAATGGTCTGTTTGTATAATGAGGAGCTAAAGGTAAAACTGAGGAAGCAAGACTGTGTAATATTTAAATTTTCATTCTTTTTTCTTTAAGAGACATTTTAAATGTACTTTGTTTAAACGTTTAGTGCATACAATTCACAGTTACATGACATTAAAGGCACTGTTCCTTTAACAGCTAGAGAGAAATAAAACCACAAACTGGAAGACACACACTAAAAATACACAGGTTAAATATCTGCAGCAGAAAATAGCGTTAAACTGTATTTGTTCATATTTTAGCAACACACTCTACAACTATAACTGGTTACTGATAATCAGCACGATCACTGCAAATAATACAACATCACAACTTAAACCACACTGTCCCTGTTTGGACAAATTAATTTCTTAGTCCATAGAGTAGATCATATTTCAGTCGGTCCACAGTGTCTGTTTACAGCATGTTGGTCTCAGAGGAGCCAGGCTGCAGTATCTGAAGAGACATAATGAGTCTAACACATTTTCTAAACCAGGGGTAGAACAAGGCATAGATCACAGGGTTCAGACAGGGGTTAACAGACATTAGAGTGAACATAATTGTTTCAGGTAAAGCAGCATCAAAGCTATCTATTATAAAAGAGCCGCTGTATAATGGGCTAAAACTCAACAAGAACACAACTACAACAATACCAAGAGTCCTGGCTGCTTTCAACTCAGATTTCTTAGTCAGTACAGTCCCTGAATGATGGAGTGTGGTGGCTGCAACATGAGAGCGCATGGCACGAGCCTGAGACACTGCTGCAATAAACACTCTCATATACAGACAGATGATGGCTGTAAGTGGAAGAATAAATGACAAAACAATATCAATAGTACCTGAAATGTAATCAGTGACAATCAAACACTCTCCGTAGCAGGAATTATCTTTGCCTGGTTGAGTAAGATCATCCTTTAAAAAGAAACTGTTGTAGAGAAGGGAACAGAGCCAACACACATAAACACACATTCTAACTCTTCTCACAGTGACTCTGGTGGGGTAATGCAGAGGGTCACAAATAGCCACATAGCGATCGACTGATATGAGAACCATGCCCCCTATTGACACAGAGATAATAACACAGCTCACATAATTAAACAGAGAACACATGAGGTCACTAAGATACCAACAGGCTATTTGTCTGAGGACCCCAAACGGTGTCACCACAAGACCCATGAAAAAGTCAGAGACAGCCAGAGAGAGGAGGAGGAGGTTGGTGGGTGTGTGGAGCTGCCTGCAGTGGGAGAAGAGTTTAATTAATCACAGAGTCATGTCTTAAATGTGGCAAATCATTCATGGTTCAAAACATCTACAGCAAAATAGAATATACTGGTGTGTCTGTTACTCTGTCTGCTCAGACAGAGAAATGATCATTTGTAAACTCTGCTGAGAAGTTTATCTCTGCCTGAAGTGTGTCACTGCGATGATGACGAGCAGGTTGAGAATCACACTGAGCACAGAAATAAAAAACAGAAAATGCAGGAGGACAATTTTAGACTGACGGTGCGTTGGTTTTCTGCAGGAGGTGTTGAGGAGTTGTGGAAAGCAGAGCTCTGCTCTGTGGTTCTCCATCACCATCAAAGAGAGGAGGAGGAGCTGCAGGTTCAGCAGCTTCTGACTAAAACTCTGTCAGATAACTGATATATCAGTTTCTGCCATGATCTCCTCCCCCTTCCCTCCACTGTTCACTGGAGCAGCTGGGGACTGATGGCTCTCTATGTGAATCACACCCTAATCTTTACTTTCTCTCTCTTCTCTCTCACTCCCTCTCCCTCTTTCCATCTCCTTCTATTTTTATTCCCAAATCAGTCACTATGATTTGTAGAGATTCTTTATGATGTCTTTATACATGACCACAATGGGTTTGAAGTAAAACAATGAAGATGTGATTAAAGTGTCACCTTTCAGCTTTATTTTAAGAGGTTTCACTAAAATACGCCATTTACAATTTAGACATTACAGACATTTGAAGCATTTTAAATGCCTCAATATTCAGGGGCTAAAATGTATTTAAACAAAGTCACATAATTGTTAACATAACCGTGACTTGACCATGACTTTTAATCTTCTTCTCCTCCATATCTCTGCGCATTAGCGTGCTTCGATGTGGGCTCTCGCCATTGGTATCGCTCATTATGGATTGCGGTCCCTTGTCATATCTCAACAGAGCTCTAGATACCCACATTGTTCTTGGGCGTCCTACCTTCTTGTTTCCTCGTACTCTGCAGTTGAGTACATCCACTTGACACTAAAAAGTAAACAAGGGAGAGTAAAGGAGATAAAAACAAGATGTTAAGTTAGACAAAACTCTGCTTATATTTAACTTGTTGTCCTACGTGGTTTTAATTTTTTCTTTTGTCCTTTGTTTGCTTTGTTGTAGTTCCAACATTGGTTGGTTGGTTTCATAGCAAGTTATGTGAATGTGAAACAACAATAAAAAAGAACAGCTCCCGACCACAACTCGGCTCCCATCATTCATGTTAAAGCGCCGTTCAATAGATTCAGTTCGTTGTGAACATCACAACTCCAGATGACATCTCTCTGGTAAAATAAATGGTTAAAAAGTCGAGTGTTGCCCAATGTGGAGTAAGAAGCGTTTCTTCTTCTTCACAGATCTAATCAACTAAAAGTAGAAAGTATGGTATACATTAGAATTAATCCTGATACTTCTGTCAGCAGTCACATCATCAATAAACACCACTGAGTTGGTTCCAATAGCAGCCATACATGCCCATACCATAACATTGCCTCCACCATGTCTGACACGTGGTGTGGTAGCTTTGGATCATCGGCAATTCCTTTCTTTCATTCTTTTCTTTTCCCATCATTCTGATGTGTCTGAAGAATCAGAACATTTGAGACGTTTTTAGATGTTTTAGAAGTGTAATCTGGTTTTCCTGTTCTTGAATGTTACCAGTGGTTTATACCTCGTTGTAAATCAGGCATGTCCAAAGTCCCATGTGGCTTATATGTCCTTACAATGCAATGATCATTCTTCTTCTTCTTCTTGCTCCCTTTAGGGGTCTCCACAGCAGATCATCTGCCTCCTATCCCTAACATCTTGCTCTGTTACACCAACCGTCTGCATGTCCTCCTTCACTACATCCATGAACCTCCTCTGAGGTCTTCCTCTTTTCCTCCAGTCTGGCAGCTCCATACTCAATAATAATAATAATAATAATAATAATAATCAAGAAAAGGATTCTGTGATCATCCATTTTAGTTCCAGTCTTCCAAGGTCTTCCAGGCATTTACAGTATTTACTTATATTTTGTAAGGTCTTAAACCTTACAATGTAAAGTGCCTCAAGATGACTTTTGTTGTGATTTGGCGCTATATGAATAAAACTGAATTGAATTGAATTGAATCAAGATATTTTTTGGCAGAAGTGAGTGACGAGCCTTTATGTTCTTTTTGGTCAGCAGTGGTGTTTTCCTTGGAATATTTGTAGGCCGGCCACCCTGGGAAGATTCGCCATTGTTTCAAGTTTGCTCCATTTCTCCATTCTCTCAACAGGTTTGGCAGTAATCAGGCCTGGCTGTGGCTAGTAAAATTTAACTTGGGCATCTAAAAAATGCAATTTACTGCAGTCACTTCATGTTTTAAACAGGGGGGTATATATTTGTGAAACCTCTCAAAATGAAGCTTAAAGTCTACATTTTGATCACGTTATAGTATAAAGACAAGGAATATAAAGGTGTAGGAATAAGTCAGTGACCGCTCTCAGTCATCCAGGTGAGGTCATCTGGAATTTGAGCAATGTCAACTAGATTTCTTTCTTAGTTTCAAATGTTTTACTACTCATCCAAGTTGGTTCTTCAATATGAGGAAACTTGGCTAGGGGACTAGATTTATCTTTCAGGTCTTTGTTTCTCACCTGAACTGAATTGGCTCATTAAGTGGAAAACAGAGAAAGTGTATGTTCTAGTGTAAATAAGGTTTTATGACATTTGTGAATTATTCAATTCAATTCAAATCAATTCAACTTTATTTATATAGCGCCAATTCACAAGGCACTTGTTATGAAAATTCCTCTATACTTAAATAAATTCACTGGAGATCATCTGAATTCCAAAGGTGTTAGATTTATTCTTGCCGGCAAGGGAGCA
>JAUBNQ010000013.1:610186-622385 GCA_032353495.1 Ctenopoma kingsleyae
TGGAAAAACATGATTGCACTCTGGAAAAACTGATTTATGCCTGTTTAAATGATACATTGGTTGGGGGTTGGGGGTTGGGGGTTGTGGATTCCATCATTATCAGTCAGTTCAACACAGATTATGATCTTTCCAATCACTGACATTCATCAACACAACATTGTCATTGTATGTTTTTGTTTTGGTTCCAGATCTTCTGGGAAAGTCCCTGCAGGTTTTAACCAGCAGCAGTGTTCTGCTGCCAAAACTCAGGCAGCTGCAGAGGACTGAGGTCCTCCAGAGGAGAGGAAGAGTACTGCAGGAGGAGGAAGCGCAGGATGAGGAGGACGAGGTGAAATTATCTCAGCTGTACAACAGCTCTTGTCCACATTTTTATTGTTTTCCATTGAATTTGTGGCAGAAAGTGTATCAGATGGTATCAGATACATTAAGCTTGAAACTTTACTGTGAAAGAGTTTTTGAACTTTTATATAAACATGACTTATTCCATCCTGTTGAGTTTTTTATGTATATGCTCCAATATAAAAACATAATAAAAACAACTCCAATAATACTTTAGATAATATATAATAATCATTAATGCTTTATCAATTCCCTTGGAGAAATTATTGTTTAGACGGCTCCTGGATAGTACACTGGTACAGGGTTTCGTCCAAGGACACTGAAACATGTAACCTGGTGGGGCTGGGAATCAAACCACTGACACGGGGATTTGAAGACAACTGCTGTAACCACTGAGCTATCGTGATGCACCAAGCAGTTTTCCACTGTTTGATTTGTGTCTGAATACTTGTACAAACTACAAATCTACTGTGGAACCACTGTACAGAAAAAGATAAACAGTAAAATTATTATTATTTTATTATTCTTCCCAGAGTTCCTGCTCCAGTAGGGGGATGGTGTTGAAGCTGGAGGAGATGGTGGAGATGCTGCAGGATCGGAGAAGGAAGGTGGACCAGGCTGTCAGACTCCAGCTCCAGCAGGTCACCGACAGCATCATAGATCGCAAGAAAGAGGAAGAGTCCAGACAGGCCAGACCTGAAGTAAGAAACTATTTAACATTTTTATTTGAGCTTTTTTTTTTTACGTTACACACACAGAGCTGAAATATTACCAGTAACAGCACAACACATAATACATAACATAATATAGACACACAGGACAACAACTAAACATTGTCCACGTTTTAGGTTTTTGATTAAAACTCAAAGTACTGTCTGTGACGGGTTTAGAGCAGTGAGAGTCATCGGTCTGGTCTGTCAGCATCCATCTTATGTTCAGGTTATAAATATAAATCCTGCTGCAGTTACATTCTCTGCTCTCTGACGACTGGTTTAAAAATATTCTGTCTGATGAAAACTCTGATCTCAAGCAGCTGGACTCAGCAGCTGAAACTCATTAAAGTCACGATTATAAAATCCACCTTCCAAACCTTTGTATAAACAACTCAAAACTTTCTTTCCACCACAGAACTGGGGTCATGACAAGATCCTGGACCAAATCCAGCTGTCTGGATCCACATCAGCTAAGGAAACAGCAGAGAATCTGCAGTCAAAATCTAGAACAAAAGAACCCAGAGACCTGCAGCTTGGATCCAGACCAGGAGAGACTGGAGTCCTAGATTCTGGATCCACATTAGACTCAACTAAAAAGCTTCAACTTGAATCGGCATTAAAAGTGCAGTCGGGTTCCACATTAGAGGAGACCAAAGTTCAGTCTGGTGCCAGATCAGTTCTGAAACCTGGATCCAGAGAAGATGTGCAGTCCAAATCCAGATCTTATGTAAAGCCCGACTCTTGCTTAGAGAAAAGAAAACTGCTGTTGATCTCCAGATCAGAGGAGACAAGAGACTTTCAGTCTGGTCTCAGATCAGTTCATCTGAAACCTCAATTCAGGTCAGAGGAGAAAAACCTGCAGCCTGGATCAGACGTTACAGGAGACCTCCAGTTTGGTTCCAGATCCAACCTGAAGCCAGGATCAACATCAGAAGTAAGTGGGTGTTTGAAGGTTTAAGAATAAAGTCTTCCACTAGTCAGCGGACTGGATCACATTCAGGTGACCGACTGTGGTTCTTGTTAAATGACTTTTCTGAAACGTCTCTGTGCTGCTGCAGTTTCACAGTTTCTGATTCTCAGTTGATGAATTTAGTTCATAAACATGTTTTTTCTAAGAGACAGAGACAGAACATAACTTTGATTCTTATTTCAAATAAAACAAAGCTGTTTTTTTCTCAGGCTGAAGATGTTAGTTTGTTTGAACTGAACAGGAAACAGAATGACACCAAAGAGGCAGCCAGGTAAGAAAATATTAAGACTGAGCCACGTTCAGCACCTGTCATGGTGCGATGGTGTTTTTAAAATCCAACTCTGAGCCTGAATCATCTGAAGCCATCAACTCCATCTGAAAAGACACGAGGTGACGTCTGCCCCATTTCTGTCTTCTTCTTTAGCAGGCAGGTGGAGGGACAGCAGAGCATGCTGGGAAAGGACAAACAAATTAGAGAAGGACACACCCACCAAACATTCCTGACCAATCAGAGACAGGAGCTGCTGTTGTCCTGTGAACAGCTCCTGGACAAGGTGACATTTGACTTTTTACTTTGTTTTACCTCATCATTTTATGTAATGGTAAGTTTAGATTTTTGCAGTTGTTGTCATTAGAAATATCAAAAACTGTTTCAAAGTCCATGATGAGGAAAACATCCAGACTTCACCTGTTTCCTCTTTACAATGACATGTTGGAATCTGCAGATGAATTAAGGGGCAGACTCTGAGGTGATGCTGTCTGATATCATGTCCTCTTCATATGTCTCCATAAGAAGCTGTGGTTCAGTTGGTGAGAAGTTTGCTGCAGTAACTCTGTGATCAGTACGTGTGGTCTATTTAAGAATGACGTGAACGTGCACGTCTGCGCTCCATTAATAAACATGCCTGGTGTGTTGAGTCCCCACCCCGCGTGCGACATGTACCGTCTCGTGATATAGCTTAAAAATATTGCGATATTCTATTTATGCCATATCGCCCAGTCCTCAGCAGAATAAACCAGGATGTTCTGATCAGACTAGATTAAGCCCGTTTTTTTCACTCATCATGGATTTCTTAATTCTGCTTTTGTGCACATTTATGTTTAAACAGTATCACATTTAGTTCTGTTTACAATATACGCTGTAGTGCAGTTAGTACTTAGTGAGTACTTGTACCTTTGTACAGGTAAGGAATTTAGAGGTACTACTTGTGAGCAAATGCTTTCAGTATTCATTTTGTGGTTAAGTTCAGGTCAGAAAAAAGTCCAATGAAATGTGGAAACACGCTTAGGTTTGTGTTGCAGGTGTGGAGCTGGGTGCAGCAGGGCAGCAGTGTCTTGTCCAGCAGCTGTGAAGTAGGACGTCAGCTCTGTGAAGCTGAAGCCTCACTGAACACACATCTGGAGTTGCGCACACAGGCTGAGGTACACACGTGACTTCTTTCTCCAGAAAAGACTTTTTACTTGTAGAAAAACTGAAGCATTAATTCAGCTTTTGCCAAACAACAGACTCTAAAATTAAAACCAACTTTGTAGACAGAGAATAAAAGAAGATTGATGAGTTTAGTGACTGTAGCCTTGATTTTTAAGCTTGAGTCCTGGTTTGTGTGTTTCCCCTTGTGTTTGTCTCCAGTCTGCAGGTCACAATGCAGAAAACATGAAACAGGTCCTGGATCAGATCACAGCTCTGCAAACACATCTGTCCAGCAGAACCAGTTGCCATGCTCCCAGTGAACCCAGCATGCAACTGTCCCCTCTGAAGGCCCTGACAGAGCAGTTAAAAAAAGGCAGTGCTGGCGAACAGACCAGAACCGGCACTGCTTGGTCCAGTCCACCTGAAGCTGACTCATCTTGCACGTTGAGTCCAGAACTCACAGGTCGAGTTGATCTGGTCCTGAAGGAGCTGCAGAGTCTGAGCAGGAAGATCGACTCAAACCTGCAGCTGCTACAACCGTATGTCAGGTTCCTCAGGGCGGCACAACAGGTCAGAGTCTCTTTGGGTCTACGGAGCACAGACACAGTACTGGGGCAACTTTGGCCCAGAGTTAATTAGTAGAATAATATTAAATGATGGTGACTGCAACAGAACCTGAGGCCTATTTCAGAAAAGCAGAATAAAGAGATCCAGGATCAACAGTAGCGACTAAGTAATTCTGATAAATGAACGGGACCACAGGGTCGAGCACAGATTCGCTAAAGAGGGGCGTAACACTGTGAGTTAGGCGAGTGTTGCAGGACGAGATGTCCTGGGTGATGTTCACTTTCATCCAGCCGGTTTCCTCATGGGCCAAAGCTTCATGCTGCTTTTTTTACTCCACTACACCATCAAGTGGACAATAAATGTAAAACATGATCAAAAGGCCACTGTGTCTTTAGTGTACTCGACACTCCCTTCAAAGCCTCGACACGGAAGGACACGTCAAAACTGCCAGGGGCCTCGTCCAGTTTGTCAGTGTAAAAGTTTGTGATGTTTCACGTCACTTGCTGCACACTGTAAAAATAAAAACAGTAAAATGTCTGGCAGAAACGTTGCCAGTTACTATTAAATTACAGTAAAATACAACATATTAATTTATAGTTTGTTTCCATTGAAAATTACAGTTTCTGCATCTTCTCACAGAGATTTTACAGCCCAACTTTGGTAGAAGAATTGACCCATTATAAAACATTTCTAAACTGCATAAAGCAAGAAAATGCTGCAAGATAAAGTTGGATTTCTGCATTTGACATGGTTGCGATGTATTAAATTGCAGTGAACTGTTTATTATAAAATTTTTATTTAGCAAGTCAGATTTTTCTAGATAACAGACCATCTGTTGTCTTAAATACTGGTCTGCATGTGGTGAGACGGAGGACAGATTTATTTTCTGTAGAGCAGCACTGTGTTTACTTGTATAAACTAAACATAACAAGCTTAAATTGAAGCACTTATGGTGAGACCACCTACATTTACGGTCTAACATGTCTGCGTCTAATACCTCCGTAAATAACTAAGATGAAATGTGAAATTAAAAACAATGAGAATGATAGAACAAGAGGCTGAACTCAGTCATGAGCTAAAAGAACATGACATGCAAAGCGAGAAAATAGTGAAATGATGTTCATATGCTCATCGCTATAGCACTCGGAGGCCTTAAGACACGCCCACGTCTCCCTGATCGATTACTGTGAAATACTGCACAGTTTCTCTACAGGATCTAAAACCATTTAAAAACAACACAATCATGTAGATTTACTAAAAAAACAGATTTACTGTATTTTACCGGTATCGTAAAATGAACATTTTTTGGGTAAATCTCCATAAAAACAAACAAACATTTGAGTGTAGAGACTAACGGTGCTGGTAGCTGATGGTGCTTCTATTCTCCAGGTGGAGGAGGAGATGGAAGAACTGAAGGAGATGTACAGGAGGAGGCCAGAGGAAGTCAGGTCACCACAGAAGAAGAAGCAGGTTGACGCCTGCTGGCAGGAAACGCTGCAGAGGTTTCACACCGCTCAGGAACTAGGAAACACCTACGTCCACACTGTTACCACGGTAACCAGACCACCTCAGATCAGGAGTTCAGATGAATTTATTGCTGAGACAATAAAACGTGAGCTCAGATCAGACAACATGACCCCACCGGAGACTGCCGCTCATTTAATGACTCGACTAACATGACATTAAGACGATGATCTACTGAAACTAGACCACATTAAATGATGGAAATATAAAACAAGATAAATTCTATTAAATAACATTCGTCTTTCTTTCTTTCCCTTTATACTCTTCCTTATTTACTTCCTTTGTTTCCTTATCCTAACAGAAGAAGTTTAGTATACGTTTCATGAAGATAAATAATAAAGCTCTATTTGGAATCTGGCCTTTCCTGCGTGTCCGTGTGTGTGTGTGTGTGTGTACCAGGTGTTGGGATCGGGGTTAAACCTGCAGGCTTCGGTGTCGGTGGTGCAACAGATGATGGAGCAACTTAGTAAAACCCAACAGGAAGTGAACGAACTGCAGAGTCACGAGGAAATCCAGATAGTGGATCTGCAGGAAAACATGAGGTTCTACAGGAAACACTGTGAAAGACTGATAAAGGTACTCACCACCTGTAAGCAAACGAGTTTTTGATGGAAAATCTTATACTGGACACCAAAAACTATGATGCTGTGTGACATCTACATAAAACAGAATGAAATTCTTTACACTTGTACAGTACGTGTACCGTCTCCCACCACTGCATTGCTGTGTCTTTTCAGACCCAGCGAGACTTGAAGTCTGTTTCTGAGCTGCTGGACTCATGTACTTTGATGGATCTGGGTTCAGATCTGCAGGCCTCCAAGCTACAGGAACACTTCATCCAGGCCAAACCACATTTTATTGTGAGTGTTGTGCTTGGACTTTAAGACCATTGGAGGGTTTGGACTGTAGGGACTGATGGAGTGGTTACTGTCACTCGGTGCTTCTTGTGGGGCTTCTGAGACTAATGAGAGTTACATATCAGAAATATTCAAACACTGTTAGTGCTCATCATACCCTGCTGACTTTAGACTGTGCTGACCGTTGGGACTGCCAAGACCTTTTGGGATATGTATTAGCGTTTAGAATGACATTTCTCCCTAAACAATCATGTAGACTTCCACCTGGTTTTCAGAAGCTGGACGCTGAGGTGGAGTACACAGTGAAGAGCTGGGGGATTCTGAGAGGAGTCCACGAAAGACTGGCGGTGAAGGAGGCAGAATCAGTGAAGGAGGATCTGTCAGAGCTGCTGAAGCTCCAGGAGAGAGTGAAGGACAAAATCCAGCAGAGTGAATCAATCCTGGACCTGACCAGCAGCTTCCACCTTGCAGCCAAACAGGTCAGTGGAACAACGTAGTTGTTCAGCAAACATACAACAGAACTGTGGCCTCTGTGGTTTCGTCATCCTACGAGTCCTGCTTGAGATATAGCTCAAGTAAGGTTATTCACACGCTGTTGTTTTGTGTGTGTCCAGCTGGAGGCGCTGCTCCAGTCAGACCCAGCGAGCCACTTAACTGGTTCTACTGGTTTACGTGGACTGACTGAGGCTGAGCTGCGGCGACTCAGAGATGAACAGCAGCAGATCCAGAGTCTGCTTCAAACTACTTCAGCACTGAAGACAGAAATCTGCACGGCCGTCGACCACAGTGTACGACACACTCAAACACTCATTAGACGATATTACTCGCTCTGAAGAAGCTTTTCTGCTAATTTCTACTTCGCTCATTTATTTTATTTTTACATTGAGATTTTAGAGAAAGAAAACATACGATGAGATCATAAAACACAACACTGTCGAAGTTTAAACCAGGTTTTTGTCCTGGTAATGACACTATTTCACTTTTCTATGTTCAATACTGCTGTGTTCTGTGTGTGATGTAGCAGGTATTATTACTACTGACTAGTATTTTATCACATGACCCTTTGAAGGGCCTGAACTCTATGTTGGGAACCACTGGGCTTAAATAGTTAACTGTATATAAAGTGGTTTAAATCAGCTCAGTTAGTCAGGATTAATAATGTGATAATGTCATGGTATCAGTCACAGTACAACGAGTACTTGTACTGCTGAAGATTTACCAGTAATGCAGTATTTATACGTGGTTGTAGTACCACTTTTCCTGTGGTTAACGATCGTAATCCTTCGTCCCCTCCTGTTAGGGTCAGACACGTTTCAGCGTGGAGCAGCTGGAGGCTCGTCTTCGCTCTCTGGACTCTCTCTGTTCCTCGTGGCTGAATGAAGCAGCTCGATGTGAGGAGAAAATCCACCGACAGCTGCTGAGCAACATGCTGAACGACGACATCGGCCAGGTGAGTTCATGGTCCCAGCCGACCTGGGGCCTGAGACACAGACGAACTCTGGCTGGTGGTCCTGCTAAGTGGTATCATGAAACAAGTCATCAGCTGGTTTGTTCACTCTGGGTTTTCATCCTGCAACGATGCGTTCATGTGAAAGAGGAGGCGTCGTTAAAAGCAGCATCATCAGAATAACTGCTGACACACGTTGTTAAGGATCAGTATGACCAGCAGGGGGGGCTTCAGTCTGTCAGGATTTCACCAAGTCCTTCTGTCAGTCAGATTTATTCTTTATATTATTATTGTTGTCATTAGTTAACATTTTATTTTGAAAGCCCTGTTTTTGTTTGCTTTGTTCCTCATTTCACTTAAATTGTCTTAATTAAATGATCTCCTAAAACTTCCTCACAGAAAAGAACACTGGAGCTCAAGTGCTCCCAGTTATTTTTTTTTTTATTTCCATTAAATTTCCCAAATCATGAAGCTCCCTCCACCATACACACTGCTGAGATGATGTTGGTTTGAAGTTGTGTTTTTAACCTGTTTTACAGATCAGGACTGTCTGTGTCTAATCAGGATTTGTGACTTTGGTGAAGATCAGATCACATTTCATCATCAGTTTATGCAAAAAACCAGGAATGAGTTTACTTTGTCTTTCCACTGAAAAAAACACAGTGAGATTCATTGTTGGTTTATAGTGAGGAAATGAAAACTAGTCTGTATCTATTAGAGATTCATTGAACTTTTTATCTTAACTTTTTTATCCTCACTGTATATGTGGTTAGTACCAAATTACATATTACTGTATAATATTAGTAATATTTTTCCCAGTGGAGAGATAGTTTTTGAATTTCATTTTTGTACCAGGCTTCACTAGATGACACTGATCTGAGGCAGCTGCTCACTCGGTTTTATCAGACTCTAAATATAACTGAAGTCGCCTGAACACATTTAGATTTTATTGGAGTCTCTCAGCTCACTGCTGAACCCACTCTCTCTGGTAAACTGGACCTGATGCTTCACTTCCTCAGTTCAATTTAATTAAATTCAGTTCAGTTTTATAGCACAAAAACAAAGCAGGTGGCACTTTACAGTGTTTAAGGTTTAAGATCTTACAGAATATAAGTATATAGAGAATTATACAGAAAACTAAACAGTCCCTCCTTCCAAGAGGAGAGGAAAAACTCCCTCTAAGGGAAGAAACCTCCAGCAGAACCAGGCTCAGGGTGGGGTCATCTGCCTCGATCGGTTGGTGTGAGGGTGCTGCTGTCAGAGCAAAACTAAACATTTGTCATGGAGACTCTAAAGTTCTAACATGTTCCTGAGTTGTATCAGCAGTCGAGTGTTGAACTCACCGTTGAAGTGTGTTCAGTTGCAGTTCCTCTGATGACCACTAGGCTAACTACTCCAGTTCCACTTTGAGTTATACTGTAAATGACTGCAAAGACACAAAACACCTGTAAGGAGACACAAAATGCTGTAACTGCATGGGTTCACATTCTTCAATCATCTTAATCTTTGTGTTAATCAATGAAATGATGGAATTTGACATTTTACTGGTTGTATTGGTTTTATTGGTTCAGTCCACTGAGTCACTCAGAAAAAGAGCAGGTCCTGTTGGGGGAATAAGAGAGAGAGAGAGTGGACCAGAGTCAGCTGGACAGATCAGAAATAAAGGGCGAGTCAGCCAACGGGTATTTCCCATAATGCACCTGACACTGTGTGTCATAAATACACTGAAACCTGCAGGAGCAGCTGGGGTGGACATCACTCACTGCTACACACAAATATTATATACACCACGCTGATCAGCCACAACATTAAAACCACCCATGTAATACTGTGGAAATCTCCATCCTGCCAGAACAGCTTTGACCCGTCGAGACCTCTAAAGGTCTCCTCTGCCACCTGGTGTCAAGACATCAGCAGCAGATCTGTTAAGGCCTCGTTGTTCTGTCCAAAGAGTCTGGCAGCCTTCACTAATGTAAATGTACAAGATGAACAGAGAAAAAAGTTCAGTTGGAGATGGGGAGCAGACCAGTCCAGAGAGGTGAGACTCCTGCTTACACGCTGCTGAGTCACCTGTAGAGAATCTACATGAATTGTTGTTTGTCAAAGACTGATTCTATTTTTGATCATTGGTGACTGTCACCACAGACATTCACAGTATTTTTAGTTCACATCCAGGATCCCCCAGAGGTACAGTTGTTCATCACCGAGTCTGCCAGCTGAACTCTCAAAGATATTTGAGAAAGTTTGTGTACAAAGTACTGTCTGACGTAGTAATCAACAATATCTTATGACCATGGTAATGTTCATGATAACTCATGGTGTGTTGGCTGTTATAGAGCAGGGTATGATGGAGTAAAATGTGGTGCTTTGTAGACTCCTGGGGTAGTTCACGTCATGGTTTTTAGTGCAGTCTATTTAACTGTCTTGGATGGTCTTTGTTATCACAAGTAGTAGTCTCTTTGTTGAATTTTGTTGGTTGTTTTGTGCTACTTACTAGTCCAGTCTTGAGGTACTTTATTTTGGTACACATATGATTTTTGTTTGTAGCAACAACTTTACTCCTCGTGTACCTGAGTGTTAGAAAAACAGTTTTCAGCCTCTAATTTCAGCTTCTTCATGTGTTGAACTAATGGACTGGTTCTCTCTCAGCTGTCTGCAGCTGACAGATCAGTCATCTGACACTGCTGTTCCTCCCGTCAGAAGCAGAAATGTCCCACTGGATTTAGACCCCCCCTCTCTAAAAATACACTTATCAAGGTTCCGCCTACATGCAGTTACATCAACACCAAGTTGACCAAAATGCAGTTTACAGTTCTGACCAAAGATGAGAATATTTACTGTACAAAAAGAAAATTGTTGGAAAAATGTTGCCGTGCTATCAGCATCATGTTGGATTACCATGAAACTGTCTGCAGATATTTTCACCAGAGGATGAATCCTACAGACTTTGGTGATTAAATAACTTCTTTCTAGCACCACCAGCTGTTCAATTCTTTTAGCTTTTAGTGAAATATCAATAAGGATCCCTTCCTTTTGCAGGTGTTGGAGAGATGAAAACATTGATTGAAACATTGATGGTGCTCAGTCTCAGCAATATTATTACCATTACCATTATTATTATTATTATTATTATTATTATTATTATTACGAGAAAGTGAAACTTGATGACAAACTGTCAAGACATTTGACTCAAAACCAAAAGTCATGAAATTACTAAAGTCAGATGAATTTATCAGTTGAATGTGGAGACCATGAATATCTGGATCAAGCACTCAACATTATCATCCCTACAGCCATGATACTTGAGAAAACCAAAAACTGTTTTGTATTTTTGTTTCATGTCATGAATAAAGAAACTGGGTTTTGCTCTAAACATGGATGTTTTGGTACCAGAATAGAATTTTATTAATTTTGTGTATTTATGAAAAGAAGAGTCCACGTCAGTCTAAAAATCTGACAGATGAATATGTGATGTTTAAACACGGATCATCTTCTTAATAATGAACTCAGGTAACTGATTTTCCAGTGTCTCGTTTTTCAGCTTCGTGACTCCTTTAAGGAGCTGAAGAAGCGTTTCAGCAACATGAAATTTAATTACCTGAAGAGAAACGACAGAACCCGGAACACGAAGGCTGTCAGAAACCAGCTGCAGCAGGTAGAGATGTACAAGGAGAAGCTGCAGGTATGTCCTCTTTACCTGTCATTCCTTCATGACATATTCCAAACTGCACTGAGCTGTGTTAGAGCCTGTGATGTGCACACAGCACAGCTGGTATTTTATTTAAAATAATAAGTCCCTCACAGAGCCAGAGAGTCTAGAGACTCCTGCTGGTTGCATGGTTGCTAATTATTTCTGAAACATGCTGGAGATACTGTCTTCTACAAAAAGTGTTTGCCTTCACTCCATTTCCTGTAAAGTGGGACTTTAGTGCTTAGCACTAAGTGTTTAACCCATGTACTGTATTCCCTCTGAAGAAAATTAATTTCATGATGAGCGCAAATGAGTCCATTGCATCTTTGGAATGATCCTGCAGGTGCTCAGGAAACGTCTGCAGGTTTTGATGTGTCGGCTGGGGTCAGACGTCAAGGACAGGGGTGCAGCACGAGAAACGGAAGATGCAATCAATGAGCTGCAGAGACAGATGGGCGAGTTTGAGCGAAGTGTTGGGGAACACCAAAAAACACTGGACATGACCTGCAGGCTCCAGCAAGCTATGGAGGAGGTGATAAATATTTTAGATCATTTATGTTATTGCTCTTTGTTTTTCATGGCTGGAATAAACTTCTGTGGGACTTTGATTTCTCCAGTGCTTTTAACACAATCCAGCCTGTCCTGCTGAGAGAGAAGCTCCTGAAGATGCAGGTAGACTC
>JAUBNQ010000013.1:625451-638896 GCA_032353495.1 Ctenopoma kingsleyae
ATAAAAATGGACATGAAAATAAAGAAAACACATTGAATGAGAAGGTGTGTCCAAACTTTTGGCCTGTACTGTATATTCCTAACCAGTAGGAATCACAGTAATACTCTTTCCTTTTAATCCAGGATGTGTCAGCAGGAGGCCTGACGGAGGTGGAGCTCCAGCAACAAGAAGTGATGACAGAGGATTCTCTGTCCAATGATGAATACGAGTGTGTGTCACCTGACGACATTTCCCTGCCTCCGCTGGCAGAGACACCAGAATCCATCATGGTCCAATCAGATGTTGAGGACGGCTTCTGTTTCAGTTGCCACTGTGTCCATGTCAGTCAGTACAGCCACCACTACCACACTTTGTCAGAACACGATGGGAGTGGCACTGCTACCGGTAAACAACAGACAGAGTCCAGACAGACTGAAGGTGGTCCAGCTGCACCCACCAGCTTTAACAGCAGCACCAGGTTTGTCACACATAGTCATGATACAACCTGTGTTGTATGTGTTACAGTCCTAGTAACCAATTAAAGCTACGCATATCACTGACAAGGTACAGTAAGATGCATGATATTCAAGAGACCAGTTCATTTATTTGCTGAATTGGTTTTACCATATGAGTTAAAACAGGTCAAAACGGTGTAGTTGACAGAGGTTTTCCATTCTAGAACTATATCTTCAATCCCCAAATACTGTTCACAAGCCTCTATGTCAGTGGCTGTTCAAAGACTTATGGCAGCATTTTTCCTCAATCAGTGAGGACATAAAATAAACGTCAACTCCAAAAGGGGCAGCTTCTTGCTATGACCTTTACTGCATTGATCTAGGTGGGAGACTATCTAGATTTAAGATTCTGTTCCTGTTGTGTGCGTTACAGGTTCAGATCAGAGTCTAATTCACTTGTCCGAAGTCCGCTGACAGTTGATCCAAGTGTGTTCACCGGAACTCTGTGCAGCATCCTGAGGACTGAAGAGACCATCTCAGCTAACATCCCTCAGAGCTTCACCTCTGGATCTAACTCAATCCACAGGAACAACACTTCATATAGTTGCTACCATGATGACAAAAATGAGCCAAAGAAAAGGAGCTGCTTGGAGACTGAGCACTTATTAACAGAGCCCAACATACAAGTTATCTTGCCAAAAACGGATCCCATTCTCCAAGCCACAGACCTCATTTCAAACCTCACTCTCCCCAAAGTCCTCAGTCCAAACCCTGATCTTCCCAAGGACAAGACTTATTCACAAAACACAAGGTTCCTCAAAGGCACCAGAACTGACAATCATCGAAACAGCAGTTTCACAGAATGTATTAGTGGCTCAGAAAGTGGCCTCAATCAGGACAAAAATGTCCAAACAATGAAGGAAACATCCTCAGTCTTTAAATCTCAAAGGGACACTATGAGCAGAACTAGTTCAACTACTGAGCAGACCATTTACTTCAAGTCCTTCCCTTCAGACAGCCATAGCACTTTGGCAGAGCCTAGCAGTAGGTCACCCCAGAGTAAGACCTCACTAGAAATTGATAAAGCCCCCAAAACTAGTGGGTTTAATCAACCCGATAGCCAATCCATTCTCACAGATTCTGCTCTCCGTGAAGTAAGGGCCGTTCCACACGACAATGGGCCCATTATGGCTTCTGTAACTTGCCCCAAACCCTGCTCAACTACCCCTCAGATCAGACGTCTGCCACAGCTATATTCAGATCCCAGGCATGGCCTTGACTCAGGGAATCCTTTTTCCCAAACAGAAACAGTCTCCAGGCCCAACAGCCTCACGGCAACCACCACTGTTACCCAAAAAACTGTTCACTCTCAGTCCTCCCCTTCAGAGGCCTATTGCACTATGGGGCAGCCAAGCAGCACTCACAAGACACAGCAAGAACGCCCCTTCTCCAGTGGTGGTGATCTACCTGATGTCCATGTGCCCATTAGTCCAGAGCCAAACAACATCAGCAACATCAAAATATCCAGTAGCACCGCTGTCAAAAGCAACCAGAGCCACCAGACAGTCTACTCCCTCCATGAGTCTTTGACCTCCACCTGTACTCAGCAGTGTGTGCATGACTCTGGCATAACCCCCAGCAGTCCTGCCAGACCTGCTGCACCTCCTCAGCCTAAGGCACAGACCCATGCTTTGGCTCAGCAAGCTAACCTGCATGTTAAACCCCACCACCACTCTTCCCCTCCACCTCATCTACTAACTCCAGACAAAGACCCAGATGTTTGTCAGCCCATGGCCATCCGTGAGGAGATCAGACTTACTCCTCAGATCCAAGGGCCTCCCCTTCCTGCTCCTCCTTCACCTATTCCCAAGGCACAGACAGAGACTCTTCCCCAGGGAAAAGCCTCTAAATCTGGCCCTCCCTGCATCACCAGGCCGCTGTCTAGAGCTACGGTCATGGAGGGCTCTCCAGTGACACTAGAGTTGGAGGTGACAGGACAATCCAAGCCCACGCTCACCTGGTGGGTAGCAAACAACCAGCTCGACAATAACACACAAGCTCCATGAGATTATTAACTCCGTCTTAACCCAGACCATATATACGTAAAAATCATACTAATACAGTTGATTGGAGAAAATGTTTTAATCCTTTTTTGCAGACTTGTGTTAATTTGTGTAATTTTTTGGTTGGTTTAAGATGAAATAAAGTAGAGGAAGTTACATTAATATAATAACAATTGTTTAGGCTAATTCAGTTTTGGCAGTGAACAGGCAGTGCCTGTAAATTAGTTTCAACTCCGGGGAAGTAAAATCAGTGCTTGTGAAAAGACAAAACATTTTCTCTGATCAACCATATCAGCATGTAACAATAACATAAAATCATTTAAATGTGGCGTGACGCTTAAGTGACATTTTAATGTATGTGCTAATGTTATAATGCAGTTAGATAATACGATTTCACCAGCGTACGTTACAAGTTCTTACTGAATTTTACTTTTTACTAATAATTAGTGATTGATTAACATAACCGTGCAGTGAATACGAATCACCACTGCTGCATGAACAAATCAAGCTAAATGGTGAATTTTATCAAGTCTTCCAGATTTCTACATTAACATCATAGATGTTTTGCTTGACTGTCTGGTGATATAGTCAGGAATCCTGCAACACAGGTCTTATAAATATATGTGTAGTGGCTCCACTGGCTCAGGGTTAGGCTGAGTGCTATCTGACCTCCTGTCATCATGGTTACTCCAGGTTTAAAGATGGAGAGATGTCAGCCGCCGGCCTGGGCCGAGTGCTGGCCTGTGAAGATGGGAAACACTTCCTGTTTATCTCAGAGGCCTCAGACTCAGATGGTGGGTTATACAAGACCCAAACTGCCAACCATTATAACTCTCAACTGGCAGGTCGTAGCAACGGCAGCGGTGATAAGTGGTTGATGGCTGAAGTGGACTGGCAGACCTGGTTTGGTACACTCTGTGTTCTGCTGTGGCTCCTTTACTTGATTATACTCTAATCACTCTTTTCCACTACAGGAACTTAATGGCCTGTAACCTGGATCTCCACCACAAACTGGGTAAAGAACTGTTGAAGATAGATGTGAAGTTAATCATCAGAAACACGTTTAGTTCAGAGTGAATCATCATTGCTAAAGCCCCCTTTACACTGTTACACTGCTACCTTTTACTCCAACCTTGTTACCTCTACCAACTCCAGAGCTGCGTGTTGTAGTGGTGCTTCGAGAACCTCCCTGTGTCTTGAATGAATGAAATGAATATGTCGCAGAAAACTGATTATATTATTATTATGTTGAACATGACAAGTGCAACAAAAAGTCTTCTGTCACAATAATGGGTCAATTTCCCTTTAAGTTTATTTCCCAAGTATTCTTCATTTAGTATCAATCCTTGTTTCTTAGTTAATATTTTTTAGTTAATGAAAGTACATGATAAGTATACTAGAAATAAACATGTATGTATACTATTAGTTCATTATGGATGTACTAGTATACTTTCCAGTTTATAAAGGTATACATAGTGTATCTATTGTCTAAATACAAATACTGAACTTACAGATATACTATCAGTTTATTTATAGTATACTTTAATCCCACTTTTGAGTTACTAGGACATGATAAAATGTGCATTTTAATTTTACATATAACATAAATACTTCTGTTCGACTGTTGTGTGACTGTTATATGAACTGTAGAGCTTCAAGTACATAGAGCTATGTAATCTAGTTCACCTACAGGAAGTATTATTTAGTACTTAAAAAAGTGTGATAGTGAAGACCTACCAAATGTACTTATACTTTTCTTCCTAAGGGGTATGTGTTGTGCAGCACTGTGTCCAACCAGTTGATTGTTTGAGCCAGCTTTGACCAGAAGGTGTATATAGCATACAATATTCAGGTGTGGTGACAGATTATTAGAAAAGTCAACATAATGGGTCCTAGTGAGATGTCAGGTCATCACTTGCTGTGAAAACAGCTTCAGTGTGCGTTGCCATCGAGTCTCTGGAACTGTACTGGAGGGATGGAACGGCATTCTTCCAAAGGAGACCATAAATGTATCCTCCAGGCTGGTTTCACTTGACTGTCCTGAACAGGCTCATTAAGTGACAGAGTGAAGAGGAGGGTGTGGGTCTTTAGATGAAGAGATTAATATGACACAGAATATCTAAGGTTCAGCTTTTATTTCCTGTTATTCACATATAAATACATGAAACAACATAGAACGTATCAGATGATTTTATTACAGTCAGAACGTTTTGTATCAGATGACTCAAATTTGACGTGAGTAAAACTGTCGGATCATGTGACTGACAGGTGTTTCTTGTTACCTGGGTGCTTTCTGTGAAATTGATGGTTCAAACAATAAATAGCTCTGAATGACTACTGGCTGTAGACTTTTTTTTTCAATCACCAAATGGACATTGATGTAGACTGGTTCAGGGTTCAGCATCTCGTCCAAGGACACTTTGTGGCCAGGGGGAACCTGGGAGTCAAACCACTAACACTTCATGAACCACCATGAATGGAGGGTGAAACGTCTTCAAGCAACTAAAACAAGTCCAGTTGTCACTGAATAGCCTTTCTGGGTAACCATGACCTGGATGACTGAGAATCTTCACAGACATTCATGAACCACTGCTTAACCAACCGACCACCCCTGCTCCCAGTAAACGCTGTATCTGTTACAAAGGAGAAACCAACATGGAAACCAGAGAGAGCGACCGAAAGAAAAGCATGTTCTGAAAAAGAAAGAAACCACTGGTGCACTGAGCATCAAACACAGAACTGGTCTGATGACAGAAACCACAGTCAGTTACACCAGCAACAACCTCCACAGAGCAGAGCAGAACAAACACATGGGCTCGTCTGTGAAGCTTGGTGGAGGTGTGGTCATGGCCTGGGCTGCATGGCTGCTTCTGGAACAGGCTCGCTGATGATATGAGTCATGATGGCAGCAGCAGAATGAATTTAGAGCTGGACAGAAACATTTTGTGGAGCTTCATCATGCAGCAACACCATGATCCAAACACTCTGAGACTGGACAAGTCAGGTTAGTTTTAACTGAACTTTAGAAAAGGTCTAAACTTTTCGTTTCCTCAACTGACTCCAAAATGGATCCGTCTGCTGCTTCAGAAATCGTTTCTCTCATTCTGTATGAACATTTCATTTTCTTCTTTAAAGAATACGTTTAATTAACGTGGAATTATTTTAGCTTTGTTGTCCGTCATGGCGGCGGACTGGTCTAAACACTACATTACCCATGAGCCTCTGCTGCCGCTGCTGCGTGAACACGTCACTCACAGGTGAGATTCAAACTAGCTGGTGTTCGGATCTTTTTTTTTTTTTAGCTAACACTAAAAGTACAGTTATGTTATTCTTTACAGACAGAACTTTAATTTCGTTGGAACTGAAGCTGTTTCAGGTTAACAGTTAAAAAAAGAAACGTTTAGCAGCAGAAAAAGACGGAGTTCGTTTTATACGGAGGTCAAACAGTCAAACAGGAGCTGGTTTCAGTAACGTACCTTTATTCACACGGTGTCGCACAGATTTACTCAGACTGAGGTTTAAATACATGGTCAGACGGTTATTCTCTGTTTAAATCATTTATTACTCTCTAAATGTACGTTTTAGGAAATATAAAGTTATTCTAACATAATGAAATTATCACAAGGAGCTGAAGACTTTACAAGCTTTAAATGTTTCACTGATTAAAAGCTGAATTCTATCTCTCTCTCTCTCTATATATATATATATGTATATGTAATTTGTATAAAACGACAAGAAACAAACTTTTTTCTGTGAACGAACTTTAATAAAGTTTAAGAAGTGTGCAGATGTGGTTCAGGGGGACCTCCTCTTCCTCAGGACATCATCCTCTCTGCTGTGCATCCAGAACAAACCTCCATAAATCCACTGACACACTCACAGGCTGCAGAACCTTTTCCTCTGTAGGTTAGTGACAGTTATCTGAACATCCTTACATTCAGGACGCTGTGTGTTTTCTTAACGACTGATCACACACTGAACCTTCAGGTCACTGGGACCAACATCTGAATCTTTGCATCACGTTCTCTAACATCTCTCCGTCTGTGTTTTAAGTAAGAACAGGTGGAACAAGTTGCATAAAATGACACCCCTGTCCCCCCATGATGCTCTGCAGTCGACCAATGGCAGAGCCTCTCCTGTGTGATGTCAGGGCAGTATAAAGCCCCCCGGCGCCCCGGCTGCCTCCTCTGAGCAGAGTCAGCGTTCCCGGCCTGGACGCCTCGGCTGGAGGGACTGCTGTAAGGAGGAAAAACAAAACTACACGGCGCTGACTGCCTGTAGTTTTGTTTTGTTCTGTGGGGTTCCTACGAGGCTCAGCTGTTCTCCTTTTGGATTTTCTGACTAAATTTTCCCGGATAAAGAGATTTTGTGAAGAAGCCCACCTCTGGGCATCCCGGGCATCCTTGTGCAGACAAGTAAGTGTCTTTAAAGTTTTCTGAAGTGTTGTGATTGATGAGCAGCAGCTGACTGACGCTTTGACACCTGCACATTTGTCTTCACACCAGACTCCATTCATTTTCTGGTCACTTTTCAGAGAGTCTCACTGACACATTAAAGACTTTTTGCTGCTTTTCCCTGTTGAAGGTTATAATGGGACGTCCCAGAATAGCCTGTGATAGCATCACAGTGACTCACAGCTGCTCTGATGGCTTTTTAAGGGAATCAGCAGCAGGGATATCAGTTGCTCCCCCAGCTATGTGCACATGGTGGCTGTCAATCAAACAGAGGTGTGGTGTAGGGGGTAGGGGGCTGTTATTTTTAGTGTTTGGTGTCCTGTGTTAGATACCCCCCCCACACACATTACATTACACAAAGCCCTGATGGTGGAAGTGTCTGACTAACATCTCAGTTAGGCTTTTATTTTGGAGGAGACTCAACAGCTGTTGTCTGTTGCCTCAGTATATTTTTCTTATTAGTTTATGAAGTGAGGGTGTAGACTGAGAATAATCCTCTTCACTTTACTTAGTACTGGTTAGAAAAATCTATAATCGGTACACATGTTGTGATGCTTCCTTTCCTGTTTCTCTGTCAAACTAAGAGCTGAGTGAACTTACTCTGAATATGTGAAGTGATGTGTGACAAACACTGAATATTATTCTGTGGGGCAGCTTTGATCCACATGTGGAAGTGTCTTTGAGCAACATCCTAAACTCCAGGTTTCTCCAGCTGTGTGTGTTGCTCACTCACTTTCTGGTAGAATGAAAATGACTAAAGATGAATGTTGCTGACAGCACGTTGACAGAAATCGTCCAGTTTGATCTGATGATTTTTAATAATTTGACACGAGATTTGTGGACGTGACTGATGACGACGAATAACACGACGTTAATACAAACTGACAGTAAAGTAGGTGATAAAATCAAATATTAAAACATGCTGAGAGAAAAGGAGAAACACACTTTTTATTAGTCTCACTTAATAAATTTTAATAACAGGCTAAAGAAAACCAAGTTTTAATGCAGCAAAGTCCTGAGTTCAAAGTTCCAGAAGTACAAACAGAAAACTAAAAGAAATACATACTGTGTTTATACTGTAGAAGAGCTAATTTCAGAATAAAATGCTGTTAGTGGATTATATTTATTACAGAAGTAAACATCAGTGACGTAGCAGCAGGTAAAGGTGGAGCTGGTTTTAACCCTTTATGTTCAGACAGCTGCTTCATCCACAATAAAACATCAGCTTTTATTCATCTGATTCAGTGTAAACAAATATCTGAAGTAACTAAAAGTATGCAAAGAGGAAATACTGAAGTACATCCTGACTGTAGTAACTGTAGTAAATGTACTTTACCTGCTCACTTTCAGGATCTTCAACCATCTCTGAGGTTTAGCTGTAACCACACCTGCTGCAGATAATCTGATTACTCGTCCCTGTACTGTCAATCAGATTATCACTGAAATGTAAACAGATCAACTTTAAATAAACATCACCTGAGTTCAGCAGTATGTCCTGTGATTAACGATCCTCTGCTGTTGTTGGTTCTGTGTGGTTCTTGTATCGGACGATGTCTGATGTTTCTTCTGTTTCTGATCGGAGACAGACCAGCTGGTGATAAAGTTTCGTAGATTATTTCGTAGACTATAGTTAATGTTCAGTGTAACAACTTCAAAACAAAATCAGACATGACAAAGTGACACAGCAGTAAAACAGAAGATTCTTACAGACATAAAAACATAAAAACTGTAATGTCTTTCACATTTGAGTTGGAGTATTCATTTTTCAGTTTGAGGCTGAAGTGTGTTTTTGAACTCATCAAATTGCTGCAGCATGTTCACAGCAGACCAGTCGAGGTGTTTCTCTAACCTTTAATATGCAGCAGGGTGCCGACATTTCCTGCTCTGACTCGTCACTGTGAGGTGATGTGGTGTCAAAGAGCAGCAGCTGTTCTTCTTCTTCTCCAAGTGTTGAGTGGAAGGTGACAGGTGACCTGGACCAGGACTGTGACCAACACCAGGGACAGTCAGGGCCAATCAGAGTCAAATAAACAATAATAAGACAACTAAGAACAACTGGAGAGAGCCAAATGGGGTCCACCGGGACTAATTAGAACCCAACATGAAACAGGAACAGTCCAAGTCGACCAGGGCCAGTAACAGCCAGTGCTAGAGTGTTCAGTCAGTGCCAGACTGGACTATTGTATCCACAACACCAAACAACAACATTAAAGACAAATGTACGGGACAGATCAACACCACACTGGTACACAGACTACAACTAGAGTCATCCGGGACCAGATCCAGTCAAAGCCCAGAAGAATTAGACAGAAACAGAGCCACCAGACAATCAAGCCTCACTTTTTTCAAAACCAGGGTCAAATGGGCTAAAAAATACAGAACTGAGCAACTAGGAGCCAAGGCAGGTGGTCCAAGTAGCGTCAGGGACAGGGTCAGGACCAAACTGATCGTATCACCAGAAAGGCAGAGAAGAGCCAGTTAGAATGAAACAGGGTCAAAGTGGGGCACTAATTTCCAAACCAGGACCAGTTGGAGCCAGACAGCGAGGATCCATGTCGACCTGGATGAATCAAAGTCGACGTAGGCTGGTCAAAGCCATTTGAGTCCACACGGGTCAAACAAGCTTGACCAGGACAAAACAGGTTCAGGACAGTTTGTCAAAGGCCGTTTTATGTTCCAGCATCACTGCTGTGACTCTGAGGACTGTTTACATGACTTATAGACTGATACTGGGTGTCTGAGCCAAATGTCCGCTTCGTTTTGTGCAGTGAAATCTGGTCTCTGCTCCGTGTTGGACAAACTGTTTCCCATGGAGTTTCATCTGAACATGTGAAATAATCTTTAGATGTACAGTCTTAACTTCACATTGTTCTAGAAATGTAAAGTTTAAGCAAGTTACGAAAAAGAAACGGTCATTTATTTATAGGGTTTTATGGTTTTTAAAAATCATTACAGGTGAAATCCTGTGTGGTTTAAGTGGATACCTGCATAGTAACTGCACCATCCCTGACTCACGTTGGCTTCACTATCTGGTTTATGATAAGTCAGCGTTGCTCATAAATGAAGCACGGGGCCAACAAGTTAATTTCATTCATTTTATTTGTAAATTTGCTGGAACTATTTCTCCATCCTCCGCCTGCCCCCGCCTCGTAGACAGAGACGTTTTACTTAATGATGAGCTGGTTTGTTTTTATCGAATTGCTTCAGTTTTTGTCTGTGATTTATTTTCATATTTATTTATTTTTTTGCCATTTGAGTAAATACTCAGTCAGCTAATTATTTTACTATCTCCCAAATAAGAAATTCGGGTCTAAACAGTCCCTCAGCCTCACATAAAGCTGTTGGTTTGTAAGTGAAAATTAAATGTTGAGAAGATGCAAAGACACAAAGCAAAACAGAACAAGAATATATATGTGCTTAAAATAAATCTAAATGCTCCTTTGTGTTGTCGGTTGTTGTTTTTGTAATGTTTGTCTTCACAGTCTCAGATATTACTGTTTTCATACTTTCATTCATGATTAAAAAAAGTTTTTCATAATGTCTCAACAAACAAAAGTGAATGCACCTCGAAGACCACCTAAAAGTAGACTGGAATTGAAACCCAAGACCAGTTCCCCTGGACTTCAACAGGTGTTTTAATCTGCTCTGAGCTCTGTGGTGGATCAGCTGGTGGTTTATCAGCCAGACCCTGTGGAGCCTGGACCACCTCCAGGGACAGAGCTGCTAAAAATAAATGTGAGGGGATCAAAGTGGTGATCTGAGCTGCTGCTTTATCAGAATGCTTTATCACCCCAGAGGCTCGCTGTCAGCAGGTCACCTGTCAGAAAAATACGTGAAACACAGCAGAACATTGGAGCTGGTTCGGGTTCAGGTTCTTATGATTATTCTGGGAGTTCTACAAGGCAGATTCTAGACCAGGTTTTTGTTCTTTCCTTTAAGAATACTTTAGCACTGACAGCTTGAACACATTAGCATGCTGATAGCATTGAGCTGCTTTTAAACCACTGCGTAAATTTAGGAAGCTGAAATGTCTTTTTTATATAATTGAGCTGAATCAGATTGGAGGGCTTGTCGTGGACGGGGCAGTTAGATGCTTTTTAGTTCTACTTAAAATTAGTGTGCAAAAGTTTTATGTGAGGATTCTTTCAAAGACAACGCCATGAATAGTTTTTTAATATCTAGTTAAGTACTGTAAACTGACTTGCTTTTTCAGGTGCTTGGCAGGTAGCTTGTTCCAGCATCCTCCTCAGTATCTTTAATCTCCTCATGTGATCCCAGACTCCCCGCTTCATTGACTCCTTCTTGTTTGAGTGTAGTTCTTTATTACTCTGGCTGTTTAATTGGGCTCATTGTCGTGCTGCAGAATTTTTTTAATGGTAATGACAGACTTTATTGATTGCTGTCAGTGCCTCTTGAGGTTTTCATTGTCTTGTCCAAGGACACCTTAAAATGTAGCTTTGGAGAGACTGGGAATCAAACCACTGATCTTGGTGTGGTGTTCATAAATAACTGCTCTACCCACTGAGCTACTTGAGAGCAGTCATGCACCTCATGATGGTGGTGATGATGGAGAAGAAGCTAAACAACTAAAGTGACTAAGATCTGTGCACAGAACTGTACAGTATGTTTTTTACTTCACTGTCAGACTGTGTTCAGTTAATCGTTGAAACATTTTGGTCAGTATCCTGTACTGGTACAGTTGGTACCAAACAGCAGTAGATATTTCTTCTTCTTCTTTCGGCTTCTCCCTTTAGGGGATGATCTGCCTCCATCTCACGCTATCCCTAGCATCCCATCGTCCTTATTTATTTCTGTTAGTGATAGAATGTTAGAATGATTGGATGGACAAATCTTAAAGCTCCTCTACATCCTCTGTAATGTCCTCAGATTGCTTTGTCCACCTGATGTTATGTGGACATTAAAAATACATCTTCACCAAGTAGTTGGGTTTTTGATTTTGTCTCTAATCTTCTGATAACTGTGTGTAACTAAAGACATGAGGTCTGACTGCTGTGTTTTCTTCTGACCATTTGTTGCATTGTCTTTCTTTGTCATCTCTGCAGGGTGCCGACCAACATGTCAACACAGGCGCCGACATTCACACAGCCGCTGCAGAGCGTCGTGGCACTTGAGGGTAGTGCTGCGACGTTCGAGGCTCAAGTTAGTGGTAAGGAGGCTGTTTCACTGAACTGACTTCTCACACCTCACATTTGATTAACTTGCTAAATGAGGAGATTTATCCCTAATAAGTTGGATGTCAACAGAAGCTGCAAAACAAACAAAAAGTCTGTGTGTTGATGATGTGGTAGGTGTTGGTGACCAACTGTTGTTGTACAAAGATATTTAGGGGTGGGAATTTATCAGATAAGATCAGATTTTACTGATATGAACAGGTCATTGCAGCTGTTGTGTTGTCAGAATAACATGCCATAAACAACCTTGGAGGCATACGGGCTTGCTTAAGTACTTGAAGACATTTGAGTTCATCATAACTCATGATGGCTTCTGGATGGAAGGTGGAATGTGTTCAAGAACTTAAAGCATGTCCAGTTTCCACTGTATAGCAATTTGCGGGATAAACATGACCTGGGCCACTGAGAATCTTCACAGACACTTGGAGACATACAGTTTTGATGGACTGGACAAATTAAAACCAATTGTGGAACAGGAACAGGGTCTTGAGCCCCATCTTTTTTAATTGTCTAATAGTAGCTGTCAAGAAAACTATGTCCATTAATAAAGAAAGAAATCTGATTTACTTGATCTTTACCCAGCATGTATAGAAGTAGAAATATAAAAAGAAGACAGAATCTCTAAAGGCCTGAATTTATTTGAGATCTAATTAATCTAAGACATGACATGATACAACAAATATGATGTAATTTGTCGGCTGTTCTTTTCTAGCTATCAAATATTAGCAGATTAGCTACAGTTTCAAATAGTCGCTGAGAATGAAAACCTGTGCTTGATACACAGAGATGGAACTGAACCATCTGCCTGATGAGACATTTTACAGATAAATGTTGGAACATCCCATCAGGGATGAAGAATTGTTGGTCTGGATCTTGTCTCCTCTGCAGGTTCTCCAGTTCCTGAGGTGAGCTGGTTCCGTGATGGCCAGGTTCTTTCCTCCGCCGCTCTGCCCGGCGTTCAGATCTCGTTCAGCGACGGCCGCGCTGTTCTGAGGATCCCTGCTGTGACCGCCGCACACAGCGGAAGATTTTCTGTCAGAGCCACCAACGGCGCTGGACAAGCCACAAGCACCGCTGAGCTCCTAGTGACAGGTGAGAGCACAGGTAGAACTCATTGTTACAGGTGAGAGCAGAGGTAGAAATCATTGTTACAGGTGAGAGCGCAGGTAGAACTCATTGTTTCAGGTGAGAGCACAGGTAGAAATCATTGTTACAGGTGAGAGCACAGGTAGAAATCATTGTTACAGGTGAGAGCGCAGGTAGAACTCATTGTTACAGGTGAGAGCGCAGGTAGAAATCATT
>JAUBNQ010000013.1:651229-689048 GCA_032353495.1 Ctenopoma kingsleyae
TGAAGTATATGAAACCCCTGCCCCAAGCATCTCTTTGAAAGTTTGTTGATACTCCTCCCTTCAAAATCTAGAATTCACCAAAGCTCAACCTCTACCTTACCCTTCTTACCCTTGAGTTCCCTGATAGGTTGTTTCTTACCTTAATACTTCCTGGGACCATTGATTAGGTTTGCAATAGATAGAACACTTACTGGGTAAATTAGTTTAGATATCCCAGCCTGGTAGAAGTTCTTATCCACTGCATGTTGTGTCTAATTACTTGTTGCAGTAGTATAACAATGTGATAATAATGGGGTTTATCTGTTATCACAGTGCGCCCAGTGACCCTGATGCAGCCGCTAACTGACCTCACAGTCTGTGAGGGTGACATTGCTCAACTAGAGGTCAGGTTCTCCCAGGAGAATGTTGAGGGAACCTGGATGAAGAATGGCCAGGCCATTTCTGCCTCAGACCGTGTTCACATTGTCATTGACAAACAGGTTCACAAGCTGCTGGTGGAGAATGTCACCAGAGAAGATGCTGCTTCCTACTCTTTCGTGGTTCCAGCTCAGGACATCTCCACCTCAGGCAAACTTAGTGTCCAAAGTAAGAGTCAGAATAAATGTCTAAATGATACCCAACCACAGTCTTCATGACAACATTTTAGGCCTCTGTACATCTTTGATGATCATTTTACCGTTTCTTCTTACAGCTATTGACATTGTGATACCACTGAAGGACGTGTCCTCCATTGAAGGCACCAAGGCTGTTCTGGAGGCCAAAATATCAGCTCAGGACATCAGCTCGGTCAAATGGTACCACAATGATAAACTCTTGATTTCCAGTGACCGAATCCAGATGGTGGCAAAGGGCGCCAAGCAACGCTTGGTCTTCACTAGGACTTATGCCTCAGATGAAGGACAGTACAAGTTGGTGGTCGGCAAGGTTGACACCAGTTGTAGCCTGACTGTCGAACGTAAGACTGATTTTATTTTCAGACAATCCTGGTTTCGGTTCTGATTCCAGGGTCACCTTCTAATGATGTACCATGTTTATTATTACAGAGGTTCACATTGTGAAGCACATGGAGGATAGAGTGTGCTCAGAGTCCCAGAATGTCACCTTTACTGTTGAAGTTTCTCATCCCGGTATTGACCCACTCTGGATGTTCAGGAAGCAGCAGCTTAAACCTGGACCCAAATACAAGATAGAATCCAAGGGCAAGGTTCACTCTCTGACTGTTATTGACGCCATGAAGGACGAGGAGGGCGACTACATGTTCCACGCTGGTGAAAAGACATCCAGTGCCAAGCTCACTGTCTCTGGTATGTTTTAAGTCTCTGAAAGATCCTTAAGTAGTTCACTGAAGTAAGGTTAATGTAAACTATTTCACAATTGCTGGTTTTTCATAACCACAAAAAACAATGGAGAAACATTTTCATTAGGCATAAATATTGGTTACAATATGATGAAAGTGTATTGTCCTGTTAATTAAAACTGCAAACATGGACAATTAAACTGAATGGAACTCATGATCATCACCAAACTGCAGGATGTCGAAGAATAAAAGTACTCATCCACTGTGATATTCATAAAACTGTAATATTAAAATCTGTTAAACTGTGACATTCAGGTTAAAATTTATTTAAAGGACCACTTTAAATACAAAGATGTTAGGAGTGCTGCTCTAGTCATTTTTTTTTTTAACAGTGAGAACAGTTTTAGTCATTGAAACACAGTTTAGGTGTCATATGGTACCTGGTCAGATGTTGGTCCAGAGCTGTACTCTTTCCCCAGTACCATAAAACAAACTCTGTCCTTGTGCTGCCACCAGGTGGAGCTATCACACGCCCCCTGCAGGACGTGACAGTGGCGGAGTCCCAGACAGCCGAGCTGGAGTGTGAAGTAGCCAACGCTAATGCTGAGGGCAAGTGGCTGAAGGAGGGACAACCTGTAGACTTCAGCGAGAACGTGGTGAGCGAGGTGAACGGAGCCGTCAGGCGCCTCATCATCGTCATCACAAGACCACAGGATGTCGGAGAGTACACCTACCAGGTGGCAAACTCCAAAACCACTGCTAACCTCAGGGTGGAGGGTAAGTAGCAGCTTTTCACTGCACATTTTAACTATCTGCATTCTTATATATGTGTTGCAGATTACAACACAAAACAAAGTTATTGATTTCAGACTTTGAAGGAAACAGTGACTTTAGTTTTATAAAATCATATATAATTCATTCTTTACTAAATGCAGCTGAACATTGTGTTGTCGATTTATGTTATTGTGTAAATTCTGAGTTGCTTGTTTCGATTGTGCAGCGGTGAAGATCAAGAAAACTCTGAGGAACCAGACCGTGACTGAGACGCAGGAGGCAGTGTTCACACTGGAGCTCACCCACCCTGAGGTGAAAGGATCCCAGTGGATCAAGAACGGTGTGGAACTGCAGAACAGCGACAAGTATGAGATCACCTCAGAAGGGATGGTCCACACACTGAGGGTCAAAAACTGCAACACACAAGACGAATCGGTTTATTCCTTCAAACTGGGAAAACTGTCTGCCAATGCCAGGCTCAACGTAGAGAGTGAGTATAAGAAACTTGCTGTGAAGTAATAAAAGCAGTTTGAATTTGGTTCATTTATGCAGACGTCAGTGAGGTACTGTGTGAAAGAACCACATCACCTCACCTGAACGTGTGCTCTGGTAAATAAAAGAGCCTATCAAATATAGTCAGCTAGCATGTAAATAGAACTTGAAGTAGTTCCACACTTGTTTTCATATTTGAAACTTTTATCTGCTTCAGCGATCAAGATTGTGAAGAAGATAAAGGATGTGACCTCACTGCTGGACGGCACTGCCTCCTTTGAGATGAGCTTGTCACACGACAACATCCCCGTCAGGTGGATGTTTAAAGGTGTGGAGCTAAAGCCGAGCGAGAAGTGCAAGATTCTGTCAGAGAGGAAAGCTCACAAGCTGATTCTGCAGAATGTTGACAGCAACAGTGCAGGAGAGTACACGGCTGTGGTCGGACACCTGCAGTGCAGCGCCGTGCTCACTGTGGAAGGTAACATTTAATACGCATTATTACATATATAACAATAAAAGTGCTGCAGCACAGGAATTAATTGGATTAAATTAATTTCTTTGTTATATAGACATATAGCAATTACAAATTTAGTAAAAAGACTTTACAACAACAATAAAAAGTTTGCTTAATGTAAATGAAAGTATTATCAGAAATGGAAAAGAATTTGTACTGTTAAGATTTCCTGTTTGAAAATAGTTTGGCATGAAACAATAAGGTTAGGAGAAAACATTTTTGAATAAATTATAATTTATATATATATATTTTCAATTTAGTAAGTAAATTTTTTTTCTAATTTCTAAATATTTATAATATTTTAATTTGTAGTTTTAAATTTTCCAAATTAAAAATTTGTTATTAAAAAATGTATGTTTTGAATTTTAAACTTTTTATGAATTTATTCAGAGACTTTAAAAGAAGGTAAAGTATTATGGTGTCAGATGAGAGAAATTGTGGAATTGTAATTACTTTTGTCATTTGTCTTTCTTATGTGTTGTGTTTAAAAAAATACATATTATTTATAATAGCTTTCACAACTTAGTTATCAAAATAATAATGGAAAACATTTATTTTGCTCTGACTGTTGCAGCTCTGCGAGTCACCAAACCCATGAAGAGCGTCGAGGTCCCAGAGACTCAGGTGGCCACGTTCGAGTGTGAAGTGTCGCACTTCAACGTCCCCTCCACCTGGCTGAAAGACGGCGTGGAGATCGAGATGAGCGAGAAGTTCAGGATCGTGGTTCAAGGAAAACTCCACCAGCTGAAAATCATGAACACCAGCAGAGACGACTCTGCAGAGTACACCTTCATCTGCGGAAACGACAGAGTCTCTGCAACGTTAACCGTCAGCCGTAAGACTCCTTTCATGTAAAACAAAGGCTCTGCAGAGCCCCACTGCACGCCTGGAAAACATGTAAACCTTTCTAAAAGGTTTTGTGGAACCTTAGTTTTAGCAGGGTTTTCATAATGAATGATGTTAACAACATAAAAACAGTAGTTTCTGTTTTCTAAAAGTCTAAAAAAGTGAAAGTAACATCAGAGTTTTTAGTACTCTCTGAAAAAGGAGCACATTTTGGAAGGTGTCTTCTGAAATATAAGTATATTGTTATATTAATATATTTTCACACAGAATTTCAAAAAGCTAATGTAAAACCAGAAAATCTGTAAAATGTTTTCAAAAGTGTTTATAGTATGTTTGTACTTTCCAGCCGTCCTGATCACTTCCATGCTGAAAGACCTGAACGCTCAGGAGAGAGACACCATCACCTTTGAGGTCACTGTGAACTATGAGGGCATCACCTACAAATGGCTGAAGAACGGTGTGGAGATCAAGTCGTCGGACAGATGTCAGGTCCGCAGCCGGCAGCTCACGCATTCCCTCACCATCCGTAACGTTCACTTCGGAGATGGAGGAGAGTACCAGTTTGTGGCCGGCTCTGCCGCCACCGCCGCTAACCTGTTTGTGGAAGGTAAGGTCCCAAAACCACGTGGACTGAAAAGAAACCAGACTTTAAAATAGGCTTCGCCTTGAGTCTCGGCTCAATCACAGGGAGACCAAAGGTCTGAAAAATGTGATTTATTTTTAACCAATGAAACGTTTCTATTGACCGTGAATAAATGACAGAAGTTAAGTTCCCCTGATGTTTTAGAGTCTGTATTGTATGACCAGTCTGTACATACCCGCTGTATGTAGATAAGTAGACGTTTACATCATGTAAACAGCAGCAGATTTGGAGATGACACCTCAGTAAATCAGTTAAAAAGACTGAATGTTTGTTATTTTCAGGCCTTCAAAACTGATTTAGTGACTATATTCATAAATGCCTTTCAGTGTGTATTGCTCCAATTTAAACAGTTCTTTGGTTGTTTTTGTTTTCAGCTCGTGTGATTGAATTCACAAAGAAAATCAAGGACATAAAGATCACAGAGAAGAAGAAGGCGATTTTTGAATGTGAGGTTTCTGAGCCAAACATCCAGGTGATGTGGATGAAGGACGGCCAGGAGCTGGACCTGTCTGAGGAAAGGTGAGTTCATTTAATGTCATACTCAATCATGATAGGACGGTAACAGGCCTCTCCCGCACTCGGCCTGGTTTTCAACACTTAAAATGGCCGTATGCATGTTGAGCTGTTCTGTGTTCACAGATACATCGTGACAGCAGAGAAGTACGTTCACCGTCTGATGATCCAGACAGTTCGTATGTCTGATGCTGGGCAGTATTCAGTGGTGGCCGGCTCGAACGTCTCTAAAGCCCACCTCACAGTGGAAGGTCGTGACATCCGGATCTCGGAACCTGCTGAGCGGGAAATCACGGTCAGACATTTTAGGCAGAATGATCAATCTGCATGTTTCACTGTGTTCAAATTTACCATAAATTTAATAAATAACTATTTCTCTTCAGACTGTTCAAAGTAAAACTGTATTTACATACAATTACATGAAACAGAGAGAAGCTGTATCCTTGGAATTAAAGATCATATTAGATATCTGTCACTTTCACAGGAAGAGAGAAGAGTGTTTTCCAATGTTGAACTGCTTCTATAAATAAAAATATAAATTCACACATTTTCATATCCAGCAGAAAGCTGAGGTAAATCTTCCCTTCTTCCTGCCTTGTAGGTTCTGGAGAAACACAGGTCTACCTTCGAGTTTGAGGTCAATGAGGATGATGTGGAGGGTCGCTGGCTGAAGAACGGCGTGGAGATCCAGTTCTCAATGGAGGAGAGGTTCAGTTACGTGGCCATCAGGAAGCTGCACCGCCTCACGATCTCTGAGACCTACAGGAGTGATGCTGGGGAGTACACCTTCATCGCTGGCAAGAACAGAAGCACCATGCACCTCCGGGTCAACAGTAAGTCCAGCAGTAAAACTATGCTATGTAAAACTACTAAGTTAAAAATACTAAAATACTTTTGATTAAAAATCTATAGAATATGATATCAGCTCTCCTTTGACCCGGATCAGCAAACTTTTCTCTGTATCGTTCAGTCCCAGAGCCTCCTCAGATTATCCGCCACATGGAGCCCCAGTCTGTGGAGGCTGGTAAACCAGCTCGCTTCTCAGTGCAGGTGAGCGGTGTTCCACAGCCTCAGGTGTTCTGGTACAAGAACTCTCAGGCACTGTCTCCAGGCTTCAAGTGCAAGTTCCTCCATGATGGCAATGAGCACACACTGCTCCTAATCGAAGTCTTCCCTGAGGACGCTGCCATCTACAACTGTGAGGCCAAGAATGACTATGGCACCGCCACAAGCACGGCAACGCTCAACGTGGAAGGTAAAAGCAGCTTACACCTGTGGAACAATGACAAACATGAAGGCGAATCTAGGATGTGTATAGATATGTGTTTGTCTCTATGTGTGTTGTAGTGTCAGAGGTGGTTTCTCCAGACTCGGCTGCTCCCGTTGCTCCTCCTGTTGTCATCTCACCCATCGCCAGCACCTCCGCCCGTGAGGGAGAACCGGCTCGCTTCCAGTGCAGAGTTCGCGGAGATGGTAGAAAACTTACTTACTTACTTGAAGCAGCATCTCCACTCAGCTTTGTAGTGTGTTGTTGAGTTTCAGCTCATTGTTAGTGTCCAGACTACACCCCAGGAGGGTGTGTGTGTCATGGTTCAATCACCAGAACAAAAGATGAACAAAAAGTCAAAAATGGAGCTCAGCTGTGATAACTGCAGGGCATTTTAACCACAAACACCAAGCTGCTACCACAAGCTTCCTTTTTCCTTTGTACTCTGTCCAGATGTGAAGATCAGCTGGTTCCACAAGGAGAAGGAGATCAAGCAGTCAGAGTTCTTCAGGATGTCGCAGTTTGATGACAGCTGTCAGCTGGAGATCTCCAGGGTTTACCCAGAGGACGAGGGCGAGTACACCTGCGTGGCCACAAACAACGCCGGGACCGCATCCTGCTTTGCCACCCTCACACTGGATGGTGAGTTTTTTACTACTTACAAATACTGCTGCTGTGTTGATCCCAGGCTGGATTTTTAACTTTAAGAAATTACCCAAATGTGCAGACTGGGTTGAAAGTGAGTGAACATGCTTCATTTCAGGGCGAAAACAAACAGTGGACAGTTCTTCTGAGACTCAGTGGCATGTCTCCACCAGCCTCACCAGTCTAAAGAAACCTTCTATTGGCCAAAAGCCAGTTTTTATCCAGCCAGTCACAAGCTGCTCAGTGCCACATGGGGAGGTGGCCCGCTTTCATGCATGTGTGTCCGGCATGCCGAAGCCAGAGATAAGCTGGTTCCACAACCGGCAGCCAGTTCAGCCCAACAAGAATGTGGTGTTTCATTTCGATGAGGTGACAAACACGGCCACACTCATCATAGTGGATGCGTTCTCTGAGCATGCCGGGCAGTATACCTGCAGGGCAGCCAATACCGCTGGAGAGGCCGCATGCTCGGCCACCCTCACTATTACCAAAGAAGAAGAAGGTAAAATATGGATCCGGCCAGATTCACTCTGAAACTACCTGCTTCTCTTCCTGCTACATTTATTTACCATCCTCCAACACCTCCTCATCGTCTCCAAACAAAACACTTAAAGGGATGTCCCGATCCAATGCGATGCAACACAACTTGGCAGAAATTTTACATTTGGTTCTTAAATATTTAATATTTGTAACTTCGTGACAGCGGACACACTGGAGGGCCAGTGGTCGTAAAGTGGAATCCACTGTACTTACGTGTAGAAAAATAGCTTTCATGTATTAGCAGGGTCTGGATGTCTGATGCTGTTATTAACAGTCAATCAAACAATCTAAACAAGGAAATAGTGAATAAAATAAAAATCATTGAGATTTGAACAACCTGTCTGTGCATCTAGCCCCATGATACCTTGTTTGAAATAACCCTTAAACCATTTTTAGTTTGGAATTTATATCATATTTATAATTGGAGTGTAACAGATCACTGCCACTGTAGGTGTCTGTGTTCTTTGAAGTGAGCTTATTGAAGTAGAACTTGGTCGGGACATCCCTCAGACCCTCTCCAGCTCCGACTAACCTCACTGTTCCAGAAAGACAAGCCACTTTGTTCATGAGTGCATCAGTTAGTCTGAATCCTGGGATTATCACCTTCCTCGTCACTCCCCAAACACAGGAACAAACTCATCTCTCTCTGTCCTCCTTCATGTTCTCACTCTCTTCTCCCTCACAGGAACACTCTGGAAATGCATGAAACTCACCCGTATAACCTTTGTTGTTCCTTCATCCTCCAGGGTTCTCAAACCCCTTTTGTGTCCTTGATAATGTCCACTTTACCCACACTACCTTTTTTCTTTTGTTTGATTTCTCACCTCAAAATGTTGTTTCTCAGAAAAACAGTAAGAGTTACAAACAAACTGGAGTCTAATCTTTTTCCTTTATGCATTTGTATCCCATCATTTGTTCTGTCAGTTGAGTGAATTGGAGCCTACTGTATTAAAATAATTGCCTACTGTAAAATTATTTATTTGAGCAGTGATTTTCTCAGTTCATGGATCTGCCTTGATGGAATACAGATGGATACATTTGAGTCCGGTATAGAAACCTGTAAATCTGGTTTTAGATGTGCGATTGTGGGATTGGAGTGCTCAGACTGTGCTGATAAAACCTGAATTACTGTACTCTCTTCCTTTCTCAGTGAGTCACGTGAGAGAGCAGATTGAAGCCAAGATTGAGCAAGAAGTCAAAGGTAAGGTCATCAGATTTTTGACCATAATGTACTGTACCAAAATCACCAGATTATTGTCATACATGAAAAGCAGGCTGAATGAAGGGACTGTTTGATTGATAGAATTTTAACTTGTAAAGAAGTCTGTCAGCAGGTGACTTTGATCCTGGGCAGTGGACTTTGTCTTACTGAATATTAACTTTAAGTGGAGAGAAACTGTTGAGAAAGTGGAGAACGTGTTGGTGCATGTTTTATGGATTATATGGATTATTGTTGGCCTGCATCTGCGGTCTGCTTTTAGTGTTTGTAAATGTGTCATTATGTTGAGCTGTCCCTTTATGATCTTTGAATTTCCACAGCTGCATGTTCATCCTTACTTGTCTTGAAGAAAGTTCTTCTGTTTGTTTATTCTAGCTGCTCTTTGGTAATATTTCATGGTTTCCTTCAGGCGAGCACTGATAGAACTTGCTTGCACCAGTTTTTGACTCTTGCGATTTTGCATCCAACTATGCGTTTCGTTATGGCATGAAGGTTCCTCTGATCTTCTCCCAGAAAAGGAGATTTCGCAGGATATGTATCTTTTAAAGATTCCAGGTTGAAATGACCTTTAAAAGATATGGAGGTGTACTGCATCTGGACCTGATACCTTCCTCCTGCAAAATATTTCTTAGCCTGGCTTGCAGATAGTGGGATGTGATTCCTGTGGTTTGCATTCAAATAACACCAGTAAACTATATTAGTTCGAATAAACGCCTTCTCACCCAATTTTACTGCTTCCTTTAGATTCTAGAATACAAGACATATTTTGGAGAGCTTTGCTTCTCATTGATAATTGTGCATAATGTATGTATTTTTAAGTTTAAAGGTTAGAAAGGGCGTTTATTCTCCTGTCTGCAAGTCAGGTAAGGAATATTGTAGTCCAAAGCCAAAGCAATTCTCAAAAAGGAAAGCGAGCGAATGTTAGCAGCCCACCTTGGAGATATGCTTTTTTAATAATAAAATAATTCATGTTTTGAAGAAATTTCCACAGACGAAGGATCATAACTTCCTGCAGGTTTCTTATAAAAAGAATCAAGTCTTGCGTTTATTCGAACAAATATGGTGAGTGAAATTATTTCTTATGGCATTGTGACTCCCAGCATGCATTTAATATTCACATTAATGATTCATTCAAATCCTTTTCTCTCTTTTATCCCTGGAGGCTGTGTTATTCTGACAGTTGTCTGTTTCCATTTGCAGAGCTGTTTTATCATGAAGGCAAAGAAGGAGCACAGCACCGCAGCACTGAGCTCACCAGCACTCGTCAACTGAGAGGAGCCTTCTCTGACACAGAGGACTTCCTAGATCATGGCCTGGTGTCAGCCAATCGCTGCTCCAGCAGAACCTCCTCGATCAGCTCATGGACAGAGAACATCAAACCTTCTTTCACCAAGAAACTTAAGTTCCAGTCAGTCCTAGAGGGAGAACCAGTGGAATTAAAGTGTAAACTAGTTGCTTACCCTCCACCAACTATTCTTTGGTTTCATAATAACAGATCTGTTCCTAAAGAGCGTAGGCGCAGGATCTGTACTGACAGCAGAATGCACATGCACACTACCAGTCTTGTTATTGGTAGTATCAAAGAGAAGGACTCAGGCAGTTATAAGGTAATGGCAATAAACACAGAGGGTTCTGCTGAGTCCACAGCATCACTTTTGGTGTCTCTGAGGGAAGAACAGTCTGCTAACTACCTGGGTTTTGTTAGATGCTCTGCCAAAGCTCATGAAAGCATAAATACCATGGCAGAACAGAGGAAAGAAAGGAAGTTCAGAGTCGAGCTCAGGTGTGTAGGGTCTCCATTTGACAAGATGTCCAAAGTTCATCAGGGAAGATCTCGATCTAAGACAGCTCTGGTGCGTAGCGTGTACTTTAGATCTGGTTCCCACTCTAATGAAAAAGAGTCAGAGAAGGAGTGTAAACGTCTGGAGACTGCCTCAGAGCGTGCCCCATCTCCTCCCCCAATGTTTGACAGATCTGAGCGCTTTAATGACAGGTTCAGTGATATATACTGTGACCGACGCACTGGTGCCAGGTTTAGTGACAAGTTTAGTGACCGGTGCAGTGACAGATACAGTGAGAGGTTTAGTGACACTGAGAGCCTTCACAACGAGGTAAGAACAAAACTTACCACACTCCAGAAAGCTGTAAAACAGAAGAAAAGACTCTCTATCTCTACTATGTCCTCCTCTGAGTTTGAGTTAGAGTCAGTTGCCAGTGAGTCAAGCTATGCAGAGTATGTGGAGAAGCTCAGGGTCAAGCCTGCCTCTCTTCCTGATGTTCCACATTTCAATCGACCCTTTGATTTGGGGGAGAGTCATAGGGAATTTCAAGGTAAAACCTCAAGTGTGGTCCTCTCTCAGCCTCGTGTAAGGCATTCATTTGAGCCTCAGTCCAGAACCAGGGCTATTCAGATCATGAGAGGTGAATTGGTTGAAACTCCTGTGACACAGACAGAAAGGAAATCAGATGTAAAACACTCAGAGATGCTGGAGGGTAAAGAAGTCGAGAGTTTTGTTGAATGTCAGGCAGATGCGAGATTCAAGCAGATGGAAAGTGAACATCACCGTGCTGTTGCTGACCACAAGGTGGAAGCTACAAAGGTAGTGACTGAGCCACATCAACCTGAAGTCCCTTACTCTAAAACTTTAGCTTATCCGGAAACTAGAGAGGCATCACTCACAGAATCATCCAGGCCTAAGCCAATCACTTCTCTTAGGGAGAAGTTACTTAGTGAAGCAATCATACCAACAGAAGCCACAGCAGACAGAGGTGAGCTGTGTGAAGAGGAAGGTGCAGGGGAGTCTTTGAGGGCTCAGTATGAGAAGAGCCTGGAAACTGAAAGAATGGAGTGTGAGGAAAAACTCCTTGCCCTGCGGATCAGGAAATGGCAGCAAGGCAGTAGGATGTCAGAAGAGGAAACTTTTCACCCAGAAACTGATTTGCCCACGCTGTCAGAGACGCAATACGTGGAGCCCGCAGGGCCCTTATATACTCAGCAGGAGGTGGTAGAGAAAAGAGCAACTCTAGAAACTGAGGCCATACCCTCCTCTTGCCAAAAATCACCCAGAATAAATGCAAGGACGGTCGATTCAGGTGATGCAATACTTTCAACACCCAAATCTCCAAATCAAGTAGAAGGAGGAGAAATGGAAACATCCACCACCTTTCTTAGAAAGACATCCACAGTGGAAACTGGATTAGAAGTCGTGAAAGGTGAGACACCACATATGCCAGCACATAAATCGCCCAGACTAACAGCTAGAGCAACAGAACTGGAAGTAGAGTCGTCACCCAGAAAAAAAGCCAGGGAAGAGGACAAACTCAGACAGTCACACAGGGTAAGGCCAGACAGATCTTTAAAAGAAAGTTTCCTGAGTGAGGCTGTAACACCTGGTGGCATAGCAAGAGAAACTGTTGAGCCATATGAAGAAGAGTCTTTGAGGGCTCACTATGAGAAAAGTCTGGAAGCTGAACGGATGGAGTGTGAGGAAAAACTCCTTGCCCTGCGGATCAAGAAATGGCAGCAAGGAATGCAGATGTCAGAAGGGGAAACATCCCACCCTGAAACTGATCTGCCAATTCCAGCAGAAACACAGTACATGGAGCCTGGGAGTTACATACAGCAGCATTTGGTGGACAAAAGAGCAACTGTAGACCAAGTTGGCATGTCACCTAAACCAAATGGTAAAGTACAACTGGACAAAAAATCTGGTCCGTTAATTAATGCCAGAATGAAAGGACCAGGAGAATTGGAACCTGAGGCCTCAGTCATGATGGCACAGCCATCACCCAGAATGAAAGCCAGAGCAGCAGAACTGGAAGCACAGTCATCACCTAGAACTCAGAAGATGTTGTTTGAGAAAACAAGAGATAAGCATGAGCTCCAACTGTCAAGGGAGAACATCTCAGAGCTGAAGAATGAGAGTGAGAAGTTTGTCAGTGAAGAGGAGGCATTGACTCAGCGGATAATGAAATGGCAGCAGGATGTCCTAATGGAACAAGAGCAAGCTGTTAAGGTAGAGCCTGACTGGGTAGGGGGTTATGCATCACTCCAGGCAGAGAGCACCACAGAGGTTGGAAAAAATGTTGCACAAGCTCCTATTGTAGAATCAGTTTCACCATCTGAATTGTCTAACAGCATGAAGACTTTCTCAGGAACCGTGGCCAAAGAGAAGGTCCTTTTGAGTAAGTCAATTTCTGCTGCTTGTCAGGATCAGCAGGGTCATGGCCTGCAATGGCCACCCACTGGTGAACTGCCAACAGAGGGCCGTGAGACCAGGTTGCAGAGGGACAGTGAATACTTTGTAAGTGAGGAGGAAGCACTGGCTCAGCGCATCCTAAAATGGCAACAAGATGTTACTGAACAAGAGGAAGTCACTGAAATGGAATCTGAATGGACTTTGGACAATCAGGGCAAACAGCTTGGCCCCAGGTTGCCATTTGAGTCCCATGTTACACCATTTGATAGTGAACTCTCTCGTGAAACCCATCCTAGTCACCTTCCACCTCCACGCGCAACACTTGCTGGTGGAGCCCTGCCAACAGCTTCACCTACTGAACATGCTGCTGACTATAAGCCAGGTGCTTGCTTGGTGCATAGTGTCAGTGAACCTACTGACAGTTATTATGATTTAAAATCTGCTCCTGTTAAAGACAGAACAAGTGGTGAAGCCTCACTAATTCAGGGATACTCTCCTACGCAACCTACTAGTGTTCCTTTTGAGGGATATGAACTTGTCTCTCCCCAAGGTGAAAACCATCATAAGCCTTCCAAAGAATTTTCCTCAGTCAGGAGATGCTCTCCACAGGAGGGTGTAGAAAGCGAGGCAGAGAGGCGGCAGAGCAGGGAGGAGTATGGCAAGACTGTTGATAAATCCAGCAGCCAAGATTTCCAGTCTAAGGTAAGAGAAGAGAAAAGAATAAGGGGGGGCAGTGGAACTACCACAGAGAATAGTGAATGGAGACAGCAGAAAGATTTTGCAGGCGTCAGCGGAGAGGAAAGAACTGGAGACTCAATAAGGACAAAGGGTGGTGAAATAAGTGCCGAAAGCCCTGGACTTAAAACCTTAACAAGGAAGGAAAGAAGAGTTGAGGAGGAGACTAAACTGAAAGAGGAAGTTAACCAAACTCAAGAGGGCATAAGGATGAAAGGGGAAGGAAGTGTTGAAGGCTCATGTCCAGTATTTGTGAAAGAAATTTCTTCAGTTAAAGTGAAAGTTGGTGAGATGTCAGAGTTTACATGCCAGTTCCAGGGTGAACCTCTGCCCTCAGTCACTTGGCTCAAAGATGGCCACACATTAGCCCACAACCCTGACTATGATATTATGAGCAAATCTAACAAATCAAAGCTCACTGTCTTCTATCCAACCACAGACCACGAGGGGACATATGACTGTGTCGTAACCAATAAACATGGCAAATCCATCTGCAGTGCCACTCTTGAGATTCTAGGAAAAAAAATAGTGAAGACATCAGGAATGAGACAAAAGGTAGTAGTTACAGAAGAGCCAGAGAAGGATGAAGAAAACCAGGAGGGCATGATAGAGGAAGAACTTAAGTCTTACATGGATTTAGGAAAATCAATGCTACAGGTACCTCAGGCAGTGATCCACAAACATCGCTGCTCAGACGAATCTTTTAGCTCCTCACCTGTTGAAATCAGAATTACCGCTGCCACTCCTGTACCTGAAATGACAGAGGAAAGCGGTGAGGATAAGCTTCAGGCTTTAATTGAGAAAGCTTCAGATGTGTCAAGTGATGACGGAGCCTCTCAGAGTGTTAAACACAAATTTACTTTCTCTTTTGATGTGGTTAGTGAAGCTCCCCATGTCATCGGTGAATTAGTGAATATCACCTGTCCTGAGGGCAACATGGCCGTGTTAGAATGTGTGATCAGAGGTGAACCTGCTCCAGAAGTTGCATGGTATCATGATGACATTTGTCTTGATATCACATCTGCAAAATACAGAATTGAGACTCATGATAAAGTGTACAAACTATATATTAACAATTTTACATACACTGATGCTGGCGTGTACAAATGTGTTGCCAAAAATAGGCTGGGAGAGGTCACAAGCATCTCTCATGTGTCATTTCAAGTTGAAGAGCCTGCACAATTTTCAGAACGTGGTGGTGCTGTACAGGATGATGTTTTTGCTCTTTCTGGAAGAATAAGGGGGTCTTCTGCTGGCTTAACTGAGGAGCTCAAGAAATCTGCCAAAACTGGCACCAGTACTACCAATGAGGATATAATCTTTCAGACAAAAGATAAATGCTATTCACAAATTGCCAAAGCCCCAAAATCCAGACCCAGTGTCTCTAGAGAGCCTCCAATTATATCTGGTTGTGGTCTGCAAGCTTCTGCAGCTGTGATAAAGGTTTCTCAGATTAAACAAGCTTTTGAGTCAGACTCACCAGTTACATTGACTGAACAGAGAAAGGGAACACATTTCCCTGAGGAGTTTATACCTCCAGTTGCTGTTTCCCTTGACCAGAATGAACGCATTCTTGCACCAAAACCTGACACCATGAATACAGAAATTCCCAGACTAAACCCAGGTTCTCCCAAAACTGTACCTGCTGGAGCAGAACCAGATTTAACTGAAACTGTCCCTGTAGATCCAAACTCTGTCTCTTCCAAGTCTACCCTGCCTACCTCCACTGTGGAAGAAGACAGAGAGATCCTTGTGATATCTGCTGATGTTGAGGGGGAAACGGTTTTAGCAGAAAGCCATGGTATAGTCAAACAGTTTGTAGAGGAAGTGCAGGATTCTCCACTACTGGTCAGACCTAAGCCACAGAAACCTGCTCATCTTCAAACTGAGGCAGATGAAGTAGAAAGAGTGAGGGAGGAAACTGTTCGAACATTTGACAGAACTAGCAGCTTCATTCCTTTCCAACCTGAAAAGGTCCCTGGAGTAAAACAGTCTATCAGAACTACAGCTCCTGCTCCAGCTGAAGAAGTTGTTAGGCCTAAAAGAATTTCTGAATCTCTCAAACCTGACAGACAAAGTACTACCGCAAGATCTTCCTCCATTCACAGTGAAGCTGAAGATGTTAGTAGGACTGCTGACACAGATGAGTGGAGAGAGGTGGAAATACAGATGAAACAAGAAGCTAAAGGAATTAGTGAGGGATATGTTTTCTTGCCCAAGGTAAAACATTTGAGTGAGGAGGTTGAAATATCTGGCAAGGAGCTGATTTCAATCCCTGAGCCCTCTATGGACAGTGGTGTCTTCCTTAGTATGCCAGACTCTCAGGTTGACTTGGCAGAAGGAACAGAGGAAACAGTCACTGTTGATGTTGTTGAACCTCATACACCAACCAGAGGTGAAAATGAGATGATTGATGCTGATGTGAAGTCAGTACCTAAACTTCTTATTGTCAAGCCTGATGCAGACAGAAGAGTTAAACCACTTGCTCTGCCAGTGGATGCTGCTGCACAGCTACAGCACAGAGGAAGCTTGGACAAGGTCTCTGCAGCTGAGGCTGGGGGAACAGCAGCAGCGGTTGGCTTCATGGAGGAAGAAGAGGTCACTTTTGGTGCTGTGTATGACTACTACAACCCTCCAGCAGAATGGGGAAGACCACTGTCCCCTGAGTCTGAGATGTCCATAGAGATCGGTAGCACTGTGAGTGAAGAGATAGCTGAGGTAGCTGAGAGGTTCTACACCCCAGGCTCGTCTACTGAGGTCTCACAGCCAATTGTAGAATCCTTCCACACTCCCAGGACTCCTCTGTCCTTCCAGACTCCCAGTTCTGATGCACCTGGCAGGTTTATGACCCCACAGGAATATCCATTCTCCCCTGTAGAACACAAGAGACCCTCCACGGGAGACTCCAGCGAAAGGTTCTTCTCACCAGTTCAGTTTCTGACCCCTCCTGCGGATGAAGCCATTGAAACAACACCCCCTGAAATAAGTATGGATGAAAATCAGTTCCTCACCAAAGGCAAAGGTTCTTTAGGTCTACCAACTGTTCAGGAGAAAGTGCAGGGAATTCCTCCTGCCTTCCTTAAACCTCTCATTAAGAAGAGAGTGTTTGAAAATGACACATTAACATTTCATGCTGAGGTATTTGGCCTACCTTCCCCTGAGGTGAAGTGGTTCTGCAACAAAACCCAACTGATGGCAGATGACAGAGTTAAAATGGAGAGAGATGGTGATAGCATCTCGCTAGCAATTCACAGTGTCACTAAAGTCGACCAGGGAGAGTATATTTGTGAGGCTGTGAACTATGTTGGTGAAGCAAGAAGTGTTGCGTTAGTGGTAGTTGTATCACAGGAAGTGAGGTTCATGCCTGCCCCACCTGCTGTCACTCATCAGCATGTGATGGAGTTTGATGTGGAGGAAGATGACTCCTCTCGTTCTCCATCCCCTCAGGAGATTCTGCTTGAAGTAGAGTTGGATGAAAAAGAGGTGAAAGAGTTTGAGAAACAGGTTAAGATCATTACTATTCCTGAGTACACAGCTGATAACAAGAGCATGATCCTGTCGTTGGACGTGTTACCGAGTATTTATGAGGAGGGTGCTGTGGATTTCGTCACCCAGGAGCATGATGATTTGAAAATAGCTTTTGAGGTCACTGAAATGCCTCCAAGGTTCATCAATCCCATCTGTGACATGGAAACCCCAGAAGGTACCACTGTCATGTTTGAATGCTCTCTGATGGGAATTCCATCTCCCATCGTATCCTGGTTCAAAGGTGACAAAAAAATTCCTCACAATAACAAGAAATACTTGCACTCTTCAGATGGAGACAACCATTTTCTGAAGATCTGTAAAGTCTCGATACAGGATAGCGGCGTGTACACCTGTAGGGCTATTAACATTGTAGGGGAAACTTTGTGTAGGGCTACCCTGGTTGTGTTGAATGCAAAGGCTTTCTCAGGGAAAACCAGAGGAAGGGAGCTAACAGCTGTGTCTCTTGGAAGTGCCAAAGTCCAGCCGCAGAAATTTGACTTGATGGTTGGTAACACGTCATTTGATGGCGAACAGGTGTCCGAAATAGAACTCGAGTTTGAGTTTGAACAAGAGACAGATGAGTCGCAGCGAGCAGTCAGGCTGGTGGCAAACACTGACAGAGAAATGAGCGAACAGGGAGAGAAATATGTCAGCATTAACTTTGATGTATTTGCTGAGCCAGCTAAAGATGACAAGATAGAGTTTAAGGGGAAATCATCAGATATGTGTAGCTTCCACTTTCAGGTGACTGAGACACCCCCTAAATGTGTTATCCCTTTGACTAACATTACAGCAGCAGTAGGGACGCCTGTTATCCTCCAGTGTCTGGTTACGGGGAAGCCAAACCCCACTGCTGAATGGTACAAAGATGGTGACCGTGTCACAGACAGCAGGTGTATAATCCAAGAGAAAACTGCAGGGCATTTCAATCTGCTCATTACTAATGTGACCCAGAGTGATGCTGGTGAGTACAAGTGCATAATCCAAAACATATCTGGATGCGTTGAAACTACAGCGTTACTGAAGGTGTTTTAGGGGTTGAGGAGTTTGGGGCTGACTGAAGAAAGATTTAACATTTAAAGTCTAAGTCATTGCTTTGTATGTAGTTGATTCTTGGCTACTTTTAAGTAGGTTGTAAAGTTACTCCAAAATAGCACAAAGGCATGGTGGCAGTGTTGTTTGCGTTTTACTTTAACACCACCTTTAGGAGTAGGCAAACATGAAAGAGCAACCAACAAATGCCCGGGATGGCAGCTGATTGCTCAGCTCGCTCAGTTAGGTTGAGGTAATAGATTCCGTCCTGTTTTGCAGTAATTTTCCTGTTATACTTTGTTTACAATATTAGTGGATCTCCTGGTTTTAAGTAGTTTTAGACTGTTCAAGCTTTTCCTTTACTGGATACACGCCTACAAGACCCGCTAGAAGAACATTTTTGATGAAAAATCTAAACTTGGAAAGAGTGGAATAGTATCAGCAAATCAGTCTGCTGGCAAGTTTTTAGTCATTTATTTTAAGTTCTTACAAATTTTTTGTTTTTTGTTTCTGCTGTAACTTTAAAATTCAATTATGACATTATGAAGTAAGAATGTCTTTACAACTCACTGACCACAAACAGCATCTTATCCATAGTTGCATTTTATCCATGTTGCATTAAAAAAAGTGATAAATTTGTTTTCAACAAGAATATTGGTATTTGTGTGAAACGAACATCTCATTCACAGAAATACGTATCATTAACATTTTAAATAAATTTTTAAAAATCCCCGTCCTGAATCCTTTAACTGAAAGAATACCAACCAAAAAATGGAATAATAATGGGGCAACATTATTTTTACTTATCAGTAAGTTAAGAATAGTCTCAACCAAATTGCCATTTTGAGCAGTGATTATATCACAGTCAGTGCAGATACAATCGTAAATAAATTGTGCTGCTTACTTGAAATTATTCAGTCATTTGTGTGATTTCATTGCCATATTTTGTTCTGGATTTATGTGTAAAAGTCAGTTTGTGCTGCCTGTGAATGATATTGTTAGATTTTTAAAGCAAGTGTTAATTCATAGTAATTTAAGTTGACCGCTAAGTCATTTTAAAAGTGGATAATACTGTGAAACTTTTTTAAAAAAGTAAAATATAATTTTTGATGTCTTGTAAATATGTGTAATTTTAGCGGTATGTGAGTAGTGTATACCGGTAAAATAAGTTAATTAGAAAATTTTAGCAGTGAGATAGAAATTCATGATTTATTTGTACAGAAGTCATGTTTGTTTGTCTCAGAGTTTATATAATAAAATAATTGGTGACATGAAGTTGAAGGCTGAGCTTTTTGTGTCTGTAAAATATTTTGATATCAGTGCGCATGTACAAACCATAATTAATAATAATAATAATAATAAAACTAATACTACTAATAATAATTATTAGTATTAGTATTATTATGACACCATATCCTATTGTTAGGAGACACCAACACCTCTCTGTTGGTGTCTCCTGCAAAATTAGACTCAAAGCCTGTCACTCTTGTCTTTCTCAGTCAGAGAATTACCAATAATTAACCAGAATAAGCAAAGAGTTTTGCAGAGTGTGGCAGAGCATAACAAATGATAGAAGACTATAGCAGAAGCTTTGAATAGAGAAGTTCCTCAGGGAAAACATTTGTCATTTTGAAAAAATATCTAAAATAAAAGAGCATAAAGGTCAAAGATTATCATTAGATTAGTGTTTTGCTCATTCTCCTGATTTTTAGCCTTTTTTTTCATATTTTAGTAATATATTAGGGTTGTCATTTATTAAATACATTTAACTGTAAACTGCAGCTATAAAATTAAACACCATTTTCCCAAATATGCGTCTCTTTATCAGTTTATTGGAAAAAATCCTTTGGCTGTTGCTTCATTGTTGAAGATTTACTGTAGTGAACGGTAGCCTTAATATTTGCTTTTATTAATTCATTATGTCAAAGCTTTTGTGTTGTGGATATTATCATCAGTCTTGCTCAATATTTCTTGACAGAGTGTGGTAGCACCACCATCACCACTGTGGAAGAACAGGAGGAAACCTACTACACTGGTGTCCAGTTACCACAGAAAACAAAAACACTTGAACTCAAGCCAGAGTCCAAACGTTATTCTTCTACTTTAGAGAAGAAAAAAGAAAAGCCAGTTTTCCTTAGCCAGCTTGCTCCAGCAGCTGTATGCACTGGGGAAACAGCCAGGTTTACTGTCAAAGTGTCTGGACTTCCAAAGCCTACTGTTCAGTGGTCTCATAATGGAAAAATCATCAAGAGTTCCTCTGTATACCAGTTGATAGAGGAGAAGGAGGAGTACACATTAGTAATCACTCAGGTCACTTCTGAATATGAGGGCGAGTACTCTTGTACCGCCACCAACAGATTTGGTCAGACAACATGGACCACATACCTCGAAGTGAAAAAGCCTGATGTTAGCCAGGCTGAGAAATGGGTTGAGAAGATGTTTAAGGTCACAGGTCAACCTCCTACCTTCTCAGTTCAGATCCAACCTGTAAGGTGCTCAGAAGGTGGAGAGGTTGTTTTTAATTACAAAGCACATGGTGATCCAGTCCCTGATGTGAAGTGGTTCAAGGGAGCTTTTCAGATCCAGCCAAGTAGAAACTGTATCATTATAGCCAACCCAGATGGGTCTGGCTTCATCAATATCAAGAGCATCAAACTTGAAGACAGTGGCCTGTATACATGTAAGGCCTCTAACCAGTTTGGTGAGGGATCTTGTAGTGCTGAGCTTGTTGTCTTCAGAGAATCAGTCTCTGTTTCTCACAAACATGAACAGCTTACAGTGAAGAAAGGCTATAAAGTTTCAGTGACAGAACAGGCAACAGAGTCTCGCTTATACCAAGTCAGCCTCCCAGGCCAAGACAGAGCTCGGTCAGATCAGATGGTTTACACCATTGGCACTGAAGACCGCCAGATAATACCCAGTGAGCAAGTGGGCTCTCTTAGAGAAGTTGATATCTCTTCTGCCACTATTCATTGTGAGCAGGTGACCCACCAGGCAGCAGTGCTTCAGTCTCATGAGATAGAGGAGAGGGTGTCTGTGGTGCCTACCCACCCACCTCAGGTTTCAGCTGTTCCTGCAAAACAGCTTCACATGGCAGCATTTACATCATCTGTTGAAGAGAGTCAGGACCTCACAGAGCAGCACTGTGATCGTATTCAAAGCCCTGAGGTCGTTGAGCTTCAGGCTGCTATGGAAAAGAGGTCAAAGATGATGTCAGCTGTTGCTGAGGAGCTCACCCCAATTAGTACTGTTAGCACAGAACCTCTTACAGACCAGAAGTCTGCTACTATAAGGCCCTTTTCAGAACCTAAACATCTAGTCAGTGGCTATCAAGTTGAGTCACAGCTGTCCATCCTGAAAGAACAGTCACAGGATTTCCCCAAACCACAGGAGGAGAAGAGTTACAAGGTTAAGGAAGGAATTAAAATTTTATACTCAGCCCAGAGTGAAGAGAGACGGGTACTTGCAGAGGGCCACACAACTGAACTAGCAGCAGCAGATTCTGCGGTTAAATCTTATGTTGAGAAAGAACAGCACCAGGCAGTTTTGGCTTCAGTCAATGAGTCTAAACAAATTCTGTCCAAGGAGACTAAGTTCTTGATGCAGAAACCCACTGAGGAGACAGCCCATTTCTGTAAGGATAAAATGATGAAAGCGGCAGTAACTGCTGAAGACAAGCAAACGCTACAGGCGGAGTCTGTTCAGCAGCTGCCAAGTCTGGACAGTGCCCTGTCAATTCACTCACAAGTAGAAGGAGAGCAGTTGTTGCACCTGCAGGTTATCACAGACCAGGACCTCCTTCCATCTGAGAGGAGTTTTGTCTGTGAGAAACCAGCGTCAGAGCAGGCAGGAACCAGCAAGAGTCCCACTTTGTTGCATACTGTTAGCCAGGATGAGCAGAGGACAGTAATTTGTGAGGACATATCAGAGTTTGAAGCCAAGCCTAACACCATGATCATCCAGTTCCAGAGAGAGGCACCTACTCTATTGCATCTTCAGTCCACTCAGCGTGTTGAGCCACTACCCAAAGAAGATATTCTCATAATTGAGAAGCCTGACCAGCAGGTGGCAGCCCAGAAAGAAGAAAAGATGAGAAGCCATGCAGCAGTTTCAGAGGAGAAAAGGGAACTAACAGCAGATTATCAGATAGAGCTGGATTTGTCAGTGACTGGAGTTCAGTCGCAGCTTCGAACTGAGCCCCGGCCTCAAAACATCCTCCAGCTTTCCTACCAGCCCATGGAGCTGCCGAAAGAGACACCAGTTACAACTGATGTCAGGCAGCAGCGAGCTTTGGTGCAGAAGGAGGATCGCTGGAATGTGATGCATGTCACTAGTGTGGAAGCCAGTCAGGCCTTAGAGGAGGGTCACACTGAAAGTCTTACAACTGTGGATAAATGTATTTGCCAGATGGCTGTAGAGCCAAAGGTTCCCACTGAGCCAATCCAGATTGAGGAGAAAGAGATCTCTACTGAGAGTAGTGTCTTTCTAGAGGCAGCAGAACAGGACTTTGCTGTTCAGATCCAGGAGGGCCAGTCGGTCAGGCAGGCAATAATGATGGATGAGAAGCAAGTGCTGATGGGTGAGCTGTCTCAGGAGATCACCAAGTCTGAGTCCACTAAAGTTGTTGTGACCACACAGCGAAAACTGCCCCTCATAGCATCAGAATCAAAGATTAGCACAACTCTTCCCAAAGAGATGACATTTGTGATTCAGATGCCTAAATCATCCAGTCTTAATATACGGCGTCAGCTCAGAGCTGCTCTTCAATCTGCTGTGGCCAGTGACCAACCAGTGTTACTGGCTGATGTCGTAGGAAGATTACAGGCTGTAGAGGTACAGGAAGTCAAGGTTCAAAGAGAGCCCAAGCGAGCCATGTTTACATACCTGATCACAACAACAGGTTCCCCCATGGAGATCACTCTGGCTATTGATGGTGAATACCCCCAGACAGCTGACCTCAGAACTGAACTGCAGGCAGCTTTCCACTCCATAGTGTACCAGGAAGCCCATGTTCTTACTTCAGAACAGCCAGGAACTATGCAGCTAGACAAACCTCAAAGGGCCCAGATCACCTCAGCTCGCTCTAAGCAAATGTTGTCATCTATGGTAGAGACAGTGGGCATGGCAGAGAGTGCGATGGATTTCACTGCTATTAAATCTCAGGCTGCTGCACTTAAGACAGAGTCTAAAATGGCAGTAGAATGTGCTGCAGCTGAACAGCAGGTTCTGGTGCAGGAATCCAAAGTAGCAAAGATGGAACAGTCCACCTCATCACAGATAACAATTTCCACTGAGACTCATGTGGCTTTTGAGCAGTCAGTGCAGGTGTCAAAGCAGGAGGTGAGATCAGCTATGAAAAGCCAAGTAAAAGATGTAGGTGCAGCTGTTGTTACCACTGTTCTTCCTCCAACCACCATTCCCACTGAGGAGGTGCAAGAAGTAAGCATCCAGAAGGAACACAGGGAAGAGATATTCAAAGAGGAGATCAGAGTATCCAGGCCAGAACAGAGAGAATACCCTGTAATTGTCACCTCTCTTGAAGACATATCCATTGAAGAATATAGTAAAGTAACCCTTAGTACCACTATTCAGTATGTCACAAAGGTAAACTGGTTTTTCAATGGACAACTGGTGAAATCTGGCAAAGAGTTCAAGTGTTTGAAAGAGCATGACACATACACACTGGTTATCGACAAAGTTGTCAAGGAGAGACATCAAGGAGAATATGTTTGTGAGGCTGAGAATGAAGCTGGCAGGACTACAACATCTTCAAGACTCACTGTGGTCTCAAGAGGTTTGATAATAGGAAAAATCAGTGTTTCATTCATTAATTCATTCATTCATCCATTTTCTCTTAGAAGGACTAATCATTCACAAAAGTTTGTGGCGAAGTTCACGGTCCTTTATGCATTTGTCACATTGGTCTCTATATTCATTTCATAGCTCAGCATGAGCACTCTTAGCAGGGCACTGGTTGGTACTAACTCACTGTCTTGTTTGTTCCACATCATTGTATGGTCGAGAACTTCCCGACCAAGACCAGATACATCACAGTCATGCAAATTAAGTTTGGCTTTTAGTCAGTAATCATGGCTTACATGATCCTGGCCTTCAGACAACTTTCATGGTCTTTTCATGATCACTTTGGCATGTTGATTTCCACAGGTTTCTTTGTTTTAAACCCATGCTCTGTCACATTTTCTTTAGGTCCATTGTCTCCACACCTTCAGTGTCCCTCTGCATGCTTTGAGGCCTTCGTCTTTCACAAACTTTGTTTCTGCTACTTGTAGCTGGAACACTAGTCTTTCATGCAGCATTTTGTGAACTGGGGCTCATGTTTTTGCTGTTTTTCTCCTCCACAGTCACTCCTGACTTGCCTCCCACCATTGTTATACATTCCACCACTCTTGTGCCTGAACTGTTAATTATATACAAGAGTTTCACAGTTTCCATTACTAACATTTACTTTTTAATTTGTCTGTGTGTGCCTCAGTGCCACCTGTCTTCAGGCAGAAAATCACACCTCTGGACATAAACGTTGGCAGCCACGCCAAGTTTGAATGTGAGATCGAGGACGCTCCGAGTGTGACCTTCAAATGGTACAAGTCTGGCATTGAGATCAAACAGAGTGAGAAGTATAGGATCCTTAGTCTTCACACCAGTTCCTCTTTGGAGCTCCTGAACCCAGTCAAAGCTGACAGTGGGGAATATACCTGCAAGGCTTCAAACCAGCATGGCACTGATAGCTGCACTGCCTCCCTCATTGTCACAGGTAAGACCCCAGTGGGATATTTAAATTATCGCTTTACATATGTGAGCGCGTTTGTGAGTGAGAGAGAATTATATACGTACAATTTGCTCTGTTCTATCCTGAGTCATTATGGTGCGCTGTGGAAGCAGTGATTTGACTAAATGGTAGTAGTGTCATATTTTTCATGATATAATGATTCTGAAACTCCACTTTTGCCATGTTTACACCTGCATTTATCACCAAGTTGAGATTGTACTGATTAGTTTATAATTCTAGTTGGTGTACTTTTCCCCGTAAAATGTGTTCAAATTTGTTGTATGTTCTACCTGCTCTCCTTAGAAATGTACCCACCGGTATTTGTATCAAAACCAGACCCTATGACTTTGTATGTGGGCAAACAAGCTGTGTTCCAGTGCTCACTCACTGGATCCTCACCCATGGAAGTTGTCTGGCACAAGGACAACATAGCCATCTCCTCTGAAGGGGACTATGTCATGAAATGCGAAAAGAACAAGTATTCCCTTCACATTAAAAGTCTTTCGCTGACTGACCAGGGAGTGTACCTGTGCAAGTCCTCCAACAGTGTCGGCACTGCCACCTTTACCACAGAGCTCAAGGTTATCAACAAGCCCAGCTTTGTTAAGACCTTTGAGCCAGTGTCAGCTGCTGTCAATGACCCACTGAGGCTGGAGTGCCAGGTGGATGAGGACACTGGTGTGACCGTCACCTGGACCAGGGATGGCAAAAAAGTCCACCAGAGCATGGAATCTAAACTGTCCTTTGAGGACAAGGTGGCTGTTCTAGAGATACCCAAGTCCAAATTGAAGGACTCGGGGAAATATGTGTGCACAGCCACAAATGAGGCTGGGAGTTCATCCTGTGAGGCTGTAGTAACAGTTCAAGGTAAGATCTTAGAGATGATCTTTCCATTAGTTTTGAGTGAAAACATTCACTTGAAGTGATGGATCATTGCTGACAATTTTTTCCAACTGCAAGCTACTGCTAACACTGCACTGCTATCTTCTTGCCTTTTTGTTTGCATTTCTTTTTCACACTCTTCTGTCTTGGTTACTTTTTCTCTCATGTGATATTGCTTCAACATCTTGGTGTTTTTGAAATAAACACTCCTTTCAGAGCCCCCTGCTTTTGTTAAGAAAATGGAACCTAAGATTACATGGAAACAGGGTATAGCTGCACGTTTACAGTGCACCGTTAAAGGCTCACCTGAACTTCACATCCACTGGTTCTGGAATGAGAGAGAGCTTAGTGATGGAGACAAGTACAAGATCTCTTTCAAGAATGGAGCTGCCACATTGGAGATAATCAACCTCCTGGTGACAGACAGTGGGAGTTACACTTGTGAGGTGTCAAATAATGCTGGCAGCGAGAGTTGCAACACGGTTGTAGCTATTAAAGGTTTGTCAAATCTTATATTTACTTTACCCTTACTCTTCAGTTCTGAAAACCATCAATACTAACTGCCTAAAATTTAATGACCTTTTTGACACCCAGAGCCACCATCCATTAGGAAAGAACTGCAGACAGTAGAGGCAGTCAAGGGAGCAGCAGCTCAGATGCAATGTGAAATCACAGGAACAGCCCCTTTTGAAATCAACTGGTTAAAAAATAAGAAAGCTATCACCAGTGATCAGAAATATAAAATAATATCACAAGATACCTTTTCAAGGCTGGAGATCCAGACCTTTGAAAGTGCTGATGTTGGAGATTACCAGTGTGTCATATCCAATGATGTCGGGAAAGTCACCACTAAGGCCCTTGCTAAACTTAAAGGTTAGTAAATCTGAGCTTAATTAAATATTACTGATTGAGTTGTGATTCCATGATTCAAACTCAGTTTTTACTTGTATGTTTTTAGAGCCACCAACTTTCTCAAAGAGGGTTGAGAGTGCTACAGCAGTGTTGGGAAATACAGTAAAACTACAGGGAACCATTAAGGGCTCAGCTCCCATCAGTGTTAAATGGATGAAAGACTCTGAAATACTGAGAGATGATGATCCAAATATCAAGATGGTGTTTGAGAACAATGTGGCTAGCTTGGTAATAACAACAGTGACCATCAACCATGGTGGCAAGTATTTGTGTCAAGCTGAAAATGAGGCGGGGCACCAAAAATGCGAGGCCACCTTGACTGTTCAAGGTCAGATGACATCTTTGATACGGATAAACTAGCTTTGAAGGTTTTAGTTCATGTATCAAATGCTACAGGTTCTTGTGTTAAACTTTTGTATTTTAATAACAAATCCGGTCTGTCTTACCTCAGAACCTGCCAGAATTGTAGAACCTGCGGAATCCATTAGTGTGACAGCAGGGGATTCAGCTACTCTGGAATGCACAATTTCTGGGAGTCCAGACCTCAAAGTGAAATGGTTTAAAGATGGGAAGGAGATGATCAGTGGCCGTAAATATAAGATGACTCTCAAAGACAGTATTGCCACCATGAAGATCCTGTCAGCAGAAAAAGGAGACACTTCAGAGTACAAGATGGAGGTGTCGAACAAAGTTGGCAAAGACCAGTGCACATGCTCTGTCACTGTCTTAGGTTAGGATCTGGTTTCTGTTTCTTTAACAATAATAACATTAACAACTTCTTCCTCCCAAAATCTTTGATTGTTGATAATTCAAACAGACGTCAACACACTATATATATGTTTTGGGACATTAATTGATCTAAGGTCTTGAAACTAAAGCACTGCAATATACTTAATCTTAAATAGAGACAGTGTTCACACTGTCATTTTCTTTAGGATTTTAGTTGTTTCATCTGTGTTGATGCATCATTTTTTCTTTCTTCTTCAACAACCAGATCGCATAATGCCTCCGACTTTTACCAAGACCCTAAAAAGAGTTGATGGTAACATTGGTAATGATGTTTCAGTGGATTGTAAGGTGTCTGGGTCCCAACCCATGACCATATCTTGGTTCAAAGACGACTGGGAGGTTGCAGCTGGGGCCAAGTACCAGCCAGAGTTTAAAGATTCCTCTGCTACACTGAGAATTATTCGACTGGAGAAAGCTGACTCTGGAGTTTACAAATGCAAAGCCACCAATTCAGCTGGCTTTAAAGAAACCAGCGGCACACTCTATGTCAAAGGTTATGAATGCTCAGCTTATGTTGTGCTTCTTTTTGTTGTGTACAGTTGTTAAATTATTTAATACTAACGTAAAATGCAAATCTTGTTTTCATAATGATCTTCAGAGCCCCCAGTTTTCACAGTGAAACCAGACAGTCAGGATGTTATACCAGGAACCACTGTTTCCTTCAGAGCAACCTTCACTGGAACAGCTCCCCTGACTGTTAAGTGGTTCAGAGAGGAAAAGGAGATTACAACTGGAGGCACATGTTTCATAAAGAAAGATGCCTCTTCAAGCTCTTTGGAGCTTCACTCTGTTAAACCCAGTGACTCTGCTAAATACACTTGCCAAGTATCCAATGATGCTGGGAAGGTGGATTGTATCACAGTCCTCTTTGTGAAAGGTGCCCATCAGTATTGTGTGGAGCTGTGTGAAAATGTCTTGAACTTCTTGTGTGACATCAATGTCTTTTGAGACTAACGTTACCTCTTCTGTCTGATGCTGAATGTTAACCTCTTCTCTCAGAACCTCCTGTTTTTGTGACGAAGCTAGAGGCGACAAAACTCATCACCAGCGCTGACTCTGCCAGGCTGGAATGTAAAGTGAAGGGCAGCCCTATCATTAGTTTCAAGTGGTTTAAGAATGAGATGGAGATCAACGCCAGTCCTAAATACAGGATGGATTTTACTGACTTAGTGGCATGTCTGGAAATAGTCAACTGTACAGTACAGGACAGTGGAGATTATGTCTGTGTGGCATCCAGTGAGGCTGGTAGTGACCGCTGCGGCAGCACTCTTACAGTCAAAGGTTGGTTTACAGCTTATTCTCTTTGCATTAAACAGTACCCAGGTTTTTTTTATTAAGTTCAGTGATTTCCTTTTCTAGCATTCCCTATGAATAAGACTTTTATTGTGATATTTTAGACATTTTGCTTTTCTTCAGTTCAGATGGCAAACCATGAGCATTTAACCCATTGAGATGCCACACCTGTTGCTGAATGGGTAGAGAATTGAAAGAAACTGTTGAGACAGTTGAGGCGTGGTTTCTCCATGACACTAAAGATATCATGTCGAAAAAAAACCCAGAAAAATCTTCACTATAAAAATCCAGTGGTTTTTTAGAAATGTTTGCAGCCCTCATATGTCATAATCCAGTGTAATGCAATGACAAGCCTCCTGTCCTCTTTTAGAGCCACCAGTGTTTGTGCGTAGCTTGGAACCCAAAGATGTGGTGAAGGGTTCTGAGATGATGCTGGAGGGCCAAGTGTCTGGTTCTACCCCTTTCACTGTGTCATTTTATAAAAACACAAAGCCTATTAGGAATGACAAGAGACACAGGATTACTGTGAAAGATGACCTGGTGGCCCTGCAGGTTCTGGCAGTAGAAGCAGGAGATGTTGGTTCATACAAGTGTATTGTTGAGAATGAAGTCGGGAGGGCCTCCTGTGATTGTCAAGTAACACTAAAAGGTTGGTTTAGATGCTATGAATTTATCTTTGAATCAACTTTTCTGTTGCCATTTCAAAAGTCTACATTTTATTATCTGCTCCATACATATATTTGGATAGCCCTGCAAACTTAGTGTGCAATTTTGTCTTTGCTCATTGTGATCTAGCAACCCTCATCTGTCATTTGCTTTAAGCGCCTTTATTTGTAGTAGGCTTCACTGATACAAAAGTATTGTGAAGTTATAACCAATTCTTAAAAATGTTGTTTTTCTTATAGAACCGCCATCATTTGTGCATAAGCTGGAAAACCTCAGTTCTTTGGTGGGCAGTGACATTTCTCTACAGTGCACTGTGAAGGGTTCAGAGCCTTTGACTGTGTCCTGGCTAAAAGACAATCACGAGATCAAAGAGGCTGAAAACATTCAGATAACATATGAGGACAAGACAGCTCTGCTGCACATTATCAACTTACAAAGCAAACATGGTGGCAAATACTCTTGCCAGGTGCAGAATCAAGCTGGAAGCCAGACTTGCTCTGCTGTGCTTACAGTCAAAGGTTGGTTAAGATACTTAAGAAATTTTGTTTGATAGATACTTGAGAACTTGCATTCAAAATTTAGTTTGCACCTTCGTTTGACTTTGGTGTATTCAGTGTTTTTTTTTACGGATTGACTTTACGGATTATTTTTTTACCTTAAGAGTTAATATGGATAAATTTTATCTTTAGATGTTATTGAGATCCATTCATCAGTGTATAATTGTGTAGTAGTGAAGATGGTTTGAGATTTATTGTGAACTTTTTATTTGTTGTCTCAGAGCCAGCTAAGATTACAGAAGACGCCAAATCTATCAGTGTTACTCAGGGCGATCCAGCCACGCTGGAGGTCAGGTTTTCTGGCACAAAACCACTGAAGGCAAAGTGGTTAAAGGCCGGCAAGGAGCTGACCTCAGGCCAGAGATATAAGGTGCAGAGCACAGACATCAGCTCTGTGCTCAAGATCATTAAAACAGAAAAAAGCGATGGTGGTGACTACACTTTTGAGGTGTCAAATGATGTCGGCCAAGGTTCTTGTGAGGCCGCAATCACCATTCTCGGTCAGTTCTTAATGTGTATCCTAGAACGTACAATTTGTTTAAGTCACTTTGAAATTTACTTCTCATCCTCTTCTTCCATCTATGGTAGATCAAATTATTCCACCGTCTTTTACAAGAAAACTGAAGCAGACAGAAGGCATCAAGGGATCATTTGCTCATCTGGAGTGTCTTGTATCTGGCTCTCTGCCAATAACCATACAATGGTACAAAGATGAGAAAGAGGTCCACAGTGATGACAAATACAAATGCACATTCTTTGAGAATGTTGCTTTTCTGGAAATCTCTAATCTTGACAGTAAAGACAGTGGCAACTACACTTGCATCGCTAAAAACAAAGCAGGAACCGTCCAGTGCTCTGGGATCTTATTTGTCAAAGGTTTGAACACAATTTGTTTTTGTACTGTTCAGTACAGTAGGTGGATGTGCCTAATGAAAGTATGTGTGCAGCTTTCCCACACATTGATTGTTTTTCTCTTCCAGAACCACCATGCATTCTTGAAAAGCCTGAGTCCATTAATGTTTTGCCTGGCTCAAAGGTCCAGTTTAATGTACTGGTCTCTGGTACACCACCATTGACCATCAAATGGTTTAAAAACAAGAAAGAGATTTTGTCCAGTGCTGATTGCTCTGTGATCAAAGACAACACCTCAAGCTCACTGGAGCTCTTCTTTGCCAAAACAGCGGATTCTGGAGAGTATGTTTGTGAAATACAGAATGATGTGGGCTCCACTTCATGCCAGGCAACACTTTTTGTCAAAGGTTATCAGTCTTTATGTGAAGCAGATAAGTATGTGTTCATCCAACTGTCCACTGGCAATTTGAATTCTTGATTCACCCAGATCCTTCTCTTACTGATAGAATATGCATTTAAAACATTTGTAACTTGTAAGGGACTGTATTGTACACCCTACTCTCCCTATGTAATCACCATCAACACAATCAATATAGTGCTAGGGGAAGTACACACCAATTCACTCCAGTTTGAGCTTTTGGATGGAAACATACATACTTTGGACTTTAGTCAAAAAAAAAAAATTGTCATCTGTCTGATGATTACATCTATTATTATATTTCTTAGAGCCTCCTAAGTTTACTCGGACCCCGGCCCGTTTGTCTGTGGTACGTCCTGGTCAGAGTAAAGTGTTTGAGTGCCAGGTGACTGGCACACCTGAGATAGACATCTACTGGTTCAAGGAAGGCTCTGAGATCAGCCCCAGTGATCGATACAAGACGTCCTTCATTAATTCTGTGGCCACTCTAGAAGTCTGTGGGGCTGATACCAAGGACAGTGGGCTTTACTACTGTGAGGCTCGTAATGAGGCTGGCAGTGAGAGTTGCAGCATGGAGCTCAAGGTCAAAGGTTAGTTGCGTCGGTAGACATGAAGATCATTGTGCAGGACTTTTAAGAATATAGGATTGGACACGACACTGAAAAGAATAAGGAGACCATCTCTCCTAGTTTATTTGCAGTTTTGGTTGAAAGAGTTGTTTTGGCATTAACCTCAGTTTGGTCTCAAACCTCCAAGAAATAAATCTATGGAAAAAGTCCTGTGGCATAACATAATTAATTCTTGAGTAAGAGGTTGGTAACAATATTTTCTTTCTTCTCAGAACCACCATCATTTATTAAAGAGCTGGTTTCAGCTGATGTGGTGAAGGGCTCCAGTGCTTCCTTTGAGTGTCTAATTTCTGGGACTGGTCCATTTGAAATAACATGGCACAAAGATGCAAAGGAGATCAAGCACAGTGCTAAACATGGCTTATCCCAGACAGATGGCACTGTGGGGCTTGAGGTTCACAAATGTGACACTGTAGATATTGGTGAATACCAGTGTACTGTTGCTAATGAAGTGGGAAGCTGTACTTGTAAGACTATGCTAAACCTCAAAGGTTGGTATTGGCTATTGAAAATTACAGATGTTCATTTATCTTCCCATTTATCCATTTACTTTTAACTTTTCATTGGTTTTCCCTAATAGAACCACCAACATTTACTAAGAGGATTGAGAACACAGTCACTGTTGTGGGTAAAATGGCAGAGTTTAAGTGTCATGTGGAGGGTTCTCCCACTCTTTCTGTGCAATGGCAAAAGGATGAGAACTGGATTTTGGAGGATCCAAAGTTTGACAGGACATTCGAGAACAATGTTGCCACTCTCAGGATTCCTGTCTGTGAAGCAATACACAGTGGGAAATACACTTGCCAAGTGGTAAATGAGGCTGGGAAGGATAAGTGCTTTGCCACCCTCACAGTGCAAGGTATGCATATGCTTAAATAATTTTGGCTGTGAAATCTTCTCACAGTCCCAACTAGGTAGGAAACCTTCTGACTTTCTCAATTCACTGTGCATCTGTAGAGCCTCCTCAGATTGCAGAGAAACCAGATGTGATAAAGGTTACAGTCGGAGATCCAGTCAGTCTGGAATGTAAGGTAACAGGCTCCCCTGAGCTCAAAGTGAAATGGATGAAGGATAACAGGGAGCTTCAGTCTATCAGGCAGCACAAGCTCATCTTTGAGAACAACATCAGCAGCCTAAAGATTCAGTCTGCACAGAAAGAGGATGAAGGAGAGTATGTCTTTGAGGTGGCAAACCACATTAGTAGCCGCAGCTGCAAAGTCAAAGTGATCGTATTAGGTTAGTGTGAAAAACATAACACTTCTATGGTACATGGTGACTCTTAACTAAATCTAATTGCATTCTTATTATCCTCTCGATGACAGAACAAGTAATTGCCCCAAGCTTCATCAAACCCCTGACAGAAATGCAAGAGATACTGGGCTCATTTGTTCAGATATGTTGTAAAATATCTGGTTCCCTCCCCATCTCTGTGGAATGGCAGAAAGACGGGACCAAAATTTCTAGTGGTGTAAAACACAAAGTCATTCAACAGGACAATTCTGTGTCCATCGAAATTGAACAGCTAGAAAGATCCGATGCAGGATCCTATTCTTGCAAACTGACCAACACAGCGGGAAGTTGTGAATGCAGCGGCTCCCTCATGGTCAAAGGTCAGACAGTGCTCTCCAATGTGGTTGATCATTTAATCCTTAATGAAAGGTGAGTACCTCTTTAACTTGTTTCATCTTGTTCTCTTCAGAACCTCCCAGCTTTGTGATGCTGCCTGAGTCCCAGGCAGCTATACCCAATTCAACTGTACGCTTCAAATGCACATTTAAGGGCACTCCTCCCTTTATGGTCAAATGGTTTAAGGACGACACAGAGCTCATGACTGGACCCACTTGTTTCACAGGGCTGGAGGGTCTGTCCTGTTTCTTAGAGCTCTACTCAGTGGGTGTTACCCACAGTGGAGTTTATTCTTGCCAAGTCAGCAACGATGCTGGCTCTGTACGCTGTAGTGCAGACTTGACAGTCAAAGGTTGGATTCACAGCTTTTAAATCATTGTGTGGCTCTATTCATTTCACATTTGCATTGCTGCCTAAAGCTCTGTCAACTTTGCAGCACTTATATAGTTATCATTTGAAGCTTCTTGACTGTTTTAGCTTCTCATGAAGAACTGTTTGTTGCCTTTTTGTTCCACCAGGCCTTCCTGCCTTTGCTGCTAACTTTGTCTGCTACCTCATCTCCTCTGCTCCCCTCACCTGCTCACCTCCTGCTTTTATTAACATTTTTTTTGTAAGTGTCTCTAGACGTTTCCGGCAGCTAATATATCTGTATTTTGGCTTTCCAGAACCACCTGAGTTTGTGCTGAAACTCCCTGCAACTAAGTTTGTGAAACAGGGTGAGTCACTCCGCCTGGAGTGCAAAGTCAGTGGCACAACCCCTCTGAAAGTGACCTGGTACAAACACGACACCAAGGTCATAGACGGGGGTAACTACCGGACCTCATTTATTGAGTCAGTTGCAGTCCTTGAACTGCTCTCCACCAGCTTTGATGATGATGGAGTTTACACCTGTGAAGTTCAGAATGATGCTGGCAGTGTCAGCTGCAGCACCACACTTACCATTAAAGGTCAGCCTTTAACGGACTTCCTAATCATCATTTATTATTCATGGCCTAACTCAGTTTGTTGTTGAGGTTTTAGTCAAAGTTTGGTTGTACTTCTTAAAGCTGGTATCCGTAACATTTCCTCCTTTATATATCCATCTAGAGTGGTGGAGCATCATTATACACCAGAATCTTAACCTTGGTTCAACCTTGGTTTCTTATTTCTGCTACTGAAAAATGTTCATTTCCTTGCGATATTGCATCACTTTTGGCAGTACTATCAAAAATATTCTCGACTGGCATTCACAGCGGCATTGGCTATCTTGAGTCTAGTTTCTAAATCTCTTAAAGCAACTTGGCCATTTTAGCTGCTGTTTCAGCAACCTTACACTTAATATTTAGCTTTCTTACATATTTTATCTGACTTGCCCTAATTCGTTTCAGCCATTTCAATTACAATTCCACAATTCGCTGTAGTCACACAAACATTTGCATCTATGATTTCTTGATTCTGCCATCTATTTTTAAAAATTCCACTGAGGTAGTTCTGTAAACTTTCTTAACATCCCCACTTTCTGAGCTGTGGTACATGAAATGTTGCGGGTTTCAGCTTTAAGATTTTGTTTGCTGGTGTATGCCTCTTTAACAGTTTCCTGATCTTTTTGTAGACCCACCATCTTTTGTCAAAGTACCTCAGCCAATTGAAGGGCTGAAAGGTAAGGACGTGAGTCTGTACTGCGAGATAAGCGGTACAGCTCCGTTCCAGATCACATGGTTCAAAGACAGGAAACCTCTGATGGAGAGCAGGAAGTATAAGATGGTGAGTGAGGGCAGCTCGACTACGCTGCATGTCATTGGGATAGAAACTTCGGATGCTGGTGATTACGAATGCAAAGTGTCAAACAGTGTAGGAAGTGACACCTGCCAGACATCAGTTAAACTCAGAGGTCAGTAGAATTTGCGAAAGTCATGAAAATCACAAGTATACGATTTTCAGTTTACTTTGTCACCTTGCTGACTTTCCCTTTTGCGCTGTTTTCTCCTCTCTTCAGAGCCACCGTCGTTTGTGAAGAAACTGTCTAACATGACAGTGGTACTGGGAGAGGAGGTGACCCTTGTGGCCACTGTTAAAGGCTCTGAACCCATTACTGTGTCCTGGGTTCAAGACAAGGATCACATTCTCAGGGACGGTGAGAACAGGAAAATCACCTTTGAGAACAACCAGGTCGCTCTTAAAGTCTTTAAAGCTGACGCAACCACGGCAGGCAAATACACCTGCCAACTCAGAAATGATGCTGGGAGTGTGGAGTGTTTCGCTAACTTGACTGTTCTAGGTTTGTAACCATATAATTCTCTCTTTCTCTTGCAGACTTTTTCCAGCCTCTCTCCACAGATTTGACTAAAATATTTTGTGGTTCTTCTCTGTTGATTCCAGAACCTGCAAAGATAGTGGATAAACCTGATGCTTTGAGTGTGACTGCAGGCGATATGGCTGCCCTAGAGGTTAAAGTGTGTGGAACCCCAGAGCTCAAACCAAAGTGGTTCAAGGATGGTGTTGAGCTGGCGTCTGGGAGGAAATACAAAATCTCATTTTCCCGGATGATTTCCAGCTTGAACGTTCTCTCTGCTGAGAAAATGGATTCTGGAGAATATACATTTGAGGTTATGAATGAAGTTGGGAAGGACCTAAGCAAAATTAATCTCACTGTCTTAGGTTTGTGTTTTTTTTTCCTACTTGGAGTTGGAGTGATGATAAGTGCTGGGTTTAGTGTTAAAACTTTTAACTCAACATGAGAATTAAGATATTATTGACAATGTCTTTTTTTGGTATCATATTTGAAGAAATATGAGCACATTTTTAAAAATACATTCAAAAGAAATTTAAATGTCTAAATACAGCTATACAAGAACTAAACAAAGTCCAGTCTAAATTGGGACAATTTAAATTTAAATTAGACCCCTGAATCTGATCAGACATTCATAGTTAGCTTTCAGTACAGTTTTTAGTTTCAGTCTGTACCAATAATACATAGATAATTCACCAGCTCTGTAATTAACTATATATTTCAATTTATATTTGTCCTGATGCATTGCTAACGGCTGGTTCCCTCCCTAACAGATAAGATCATACCTCCAACGTTCTCAAGGAAGTTGAAAGATTGTAACGCAGTTGTCGGAACAGCTGGAGAGATTGAGTGCAAAGTGTCAGGCTCCCCACCTTTCACTATCTCATGGTACCATGATGGGGAGGAGATACAGAGTGGGCCAAATTATGAGATTTCATTCAGTGACAATAGCTGCACTCTTAGAGTGCCCACGCTGAAGCTGTCTGACTCTGGTGTGTATAAATGTAAAGCCGTCAACAAGGCAGGGTCCAGTGAAACCACAGCCTCCTTGGTTGTCAAAGGTCAGTAACAGACATTGATGGTACTATTTCCAGTTATAGTGATTGCAAGTTCAACTAACCCAAACAATCCCATTAAAAATTAAATAAAAAAGGCTTGTACACACTTGCACTTGCATTATGTTTGATCTCTGTCTGTTTATACCCAGAACCTCCATCTTTCGTGGTTCCACTGCAGCCAGTGGAGGCCATGCCAGGGTCTAATGTAACTTTCTCAGCCATGGTGAAAGGAAGTGCCCCACTCAAACTGAAGTGGTTCAGAGGAACAAAGGAGCTGCTGGCAGGACAGGGCTGCAATTTCGCTTTGAAGGACAACCAAGTTCTTTTGGAGCTCTTCAATGTAGACAGATCCCACGCTGGAGAGTACACCTGTCAGATCATTAATGATGCTGGAAAGGAAAGCTGCCCAGTTAATCTTACTGTCAAAGGTCAGTCTGACATGAAATATTTTTTGTCTCAGTCATGTGATAGTCCCTGTTCAGATGTAAACTAAACATTGTGTGTCATTGTGTCACTCAGAGCCAGCAGCCTTCTCTAAGAAACTGAAGGATGTGTCAGTTGAGAAGGGCAAACCATTAACACTGGAGTGTACATACACTGGAACACCAAAGATCACAGTGAACTGGTACAAAGATGGCCAGCAGATCTTTGCTTCCTACAAATACAACATCACCACCACTGAAAGCTCCTGCATCCTGGAGTGTCTCAGCACTGATGACAAGGAGGCTGCTGGAAAATACTCCTGCGAAGTGTCCAATGATGCTGGAAAGGACACATGTGATGCCGTCGTGTCCATCCTAGGTTAGTTCAACTTTTATTGACTGAAAAACACTGAAC
>JAUBNQ010000013.1:700658-714837 GCA_032353495.1 Ctenopoma kingsleyae
TAATCTTACTGTTTGTACTCTGTAATGCGTGTGTTGTCTGTTTTCCTTGTAATGCCATCAGTAATTTCACTCTCCCTCAGTGTGTCTCCCTCTTTCAAACACTTCTTCATAACTCTTAGATGCCAACATGACTTTATCCTAACATTAGCTAATGTCTGTCTTACCTGCTTGAAGATGAGCCCAAGCCTCAGGTACCAGCAGAGCCCAAAAAAGTGGCACCTGCAGCTAAGCCTGAGCCGGCACCCAAGCCAGAAGTGAAAAAAGAACCTGAACCAAAGCCTAAGCCCACACCAGCTCCAAAACTGGAACCGGAAGCCAAACCTGCAGCTAAGGTTGAGCCAGAGCCAGAGGCTAAGCCGGTAAAGAAGCCAGTGTCGCCACCATCCAAAGGTATTTTCTCCTCTGTCCTCTTTGGACGTTTGTGTTTTAAAGACCTGTAGGACTGTTTTAAGTCTGTGTGTATGTTTCTCTGTTTTCAGTATTGATACATCTTTACTATGTTCACTTAGCTTCTCATGTGGAAGCGAATCTTTGACTGTCTTTGTTCACATGTAAAACAATCTGAATGTTGCCCCAGTCCCCAAAGAGGCTGCAAAACCAGAGCCAGCAAAGCTCAAGCCTGAACCGGCAGTAAAACCAGAACCAGAAGCTCCAAAACCAGAGCCAGCAAAGATCAAGCCTGAACCGGCAGTAAAACCAGAACCAGAAGCTCCAAAACCAGAGCCAGAAAAAACAAAACCAGAAGTCCATATATCTGAGCCTCCTGTAACAAGGCCAGAACCTGCTGTTACCAAGCCAGAACCTACCCCCCCAAAACCAGAACCTGCAGTGGTTCCCAAACCTGAACTGCTAGTGAAAAAAGCCGAGGCTGAAGTGAAAGTGCCAAAACCAGAACCTCCAAAGACTAAACCAGAACCAACACCCACACCAAAGGAACCTCAGAAGAAAGGTATAAACATTTCTGGCTGAGATGTGACTGGAGTTTTTCTTAATCTTCTTAACTCCACCATCCAACCTTAACTCATCTGGAGTGATTTTTCCATGAATGCTTATTGATCCTTTTTGTTTGTGCAAGCAAACTCTTTAATTCTTTAACGTTTGGAAGCCCAGTAGCTTTTAACGTGCCAACCATATGTCTGTCTGTGATTTAGTCGGTTTGTCTGTATGTGTCTCATTTTTATGTCACAAAACATTTCACTTTTTACTTTGAGCCACAGCAACTGACTTTTTAACTGTAACCATAGATACATTTTCAATTATCTAATACGTGGCATCTCATTTTAAAGTGCCAGAGACACCACCAAAGAAGGAGGTGGTTGCACCACCACCAGCACCTACAGTCCCACAAAAAGTGGAGAGAGAAGAAGAGGCACCACAGCAGAAGCCTGTGGCAACTAAAGGTACCTGAAACTCAGTTGACTGTCAGTCATCCCAAAGCTCGTCACATTAAAGCCTAAACCCTTACACTCATATTTTCAGCTTCTGTGGTGTGTTTGTCTAACCTCTGTGATGGTAAGATGGGGCTGCACGTTGTGTTTGTCAGTTTTCTTGTCTTACACTCGATAGAGTGGTGGTTTGTCCATCTCTAACAACACTCTTCTACATTAGTTTTTTGTAATCCTTCTAATGTATGTGAACCGTACTCTTTAAAGTTCCTGCGGAAGAAAAAATACCCATGCCTCCAAAAGCAGCCAAGAAACCAAAACCTACTGTTGTCCCTCCCAAAGAAGAGGCAGCAAAGAAAGACAAAGGTACTTTAATGTTTCTCCTGTATCTTACCTCAGTAACAAGCTCAGGCTCAGTTACAGTACCTTGTTTTATTTGTTGTCCTTTCAGTTTTTTTAAGTTTTAACAAAGCGGGTTATATTACTCAGTGTAACCTAACACATTTAAATGTTATTATTTATACCCAGAGGATAGTTCTAATGATTTTGGTTACTCCATGACCTTTCCTCTGACACCACCATCTGCCCAAAGTTACATCACCATAAAATCTCTGTGTGCCACTACTCTTCCTCAGGCGATGAATCCTTTAGAGGGTAATGGACAGTAGCAGCACAGTCTAGACAAAAAACTGAAAAATGGAGAATATACCCCGCTGTGTTTAATGTATCATTATTTGTGCGACAGCACATTTTCTCTTCTTTATAGTCATGTGTTGTGCATGTTTTTGTGTCAAACCCTCTTAAAGCTCTGAAGCCCAAACCTAAACTTGTGCCTGAAAAAGTACCTCAGAAGGTCTTTGGTGATGTTGTTGTCTTGGAAACTGAACCTGAGAAGCTGCCTGATAAAATACCTGAAACACTACCTGAGACACGACCTCTGGGTAGAGCTGAGGTGCAGGAAAAGACCCCTGAGAGGATCCCAGAGAAAGTACCGGCACCTGAGAAAAAAGTGGAGGAAATTCCAACGATGATGTTAGAAAAAGTTCCTGAGAAGGTTCCAGAAAAAACACCTGAGGAAAAAGTGATAGAGAGGCCTCCTCCTGAGAGGAAGCCTGAAAAAGTTCCCCAGAAAGTGGCTGAAGAAGAGAGGATTCCTAAGAAACCCCCAGAGGAGCTTCCTGTGAAGGTTGAGGAAGTAAAACCTGAAAGGGTGTCAAAGAAGCAAACTGAGATAAAGTCTCTTGATAAAACAGTTCCTACAAAGACCCCTGATAAAATACCTGAGAAGGTACCCGAAGTCAAACCTAAACGAGAGAGAGAAGAAACTCTTCCTAAAGGTACAGATGAGGCAGACCTCAACTCTTTCTTTCTTTTTGTCTTCTTTATGCATGTAAATCTTCGGCAACAGTTCAGTTACATTTGTTCATGGACAATATAAAACGATATCTGCTGTATTTCACAGCAAACCTACACATTCGCTTTGAAAACCAAAACATATAATCAAATGGAAGTTGTAAACACAGACCATAGCATATACAGCGTAACTAATCTTAGAGTTTTTGACCCTACATTAGATGTTATGTCTGACATTCATTATTATCTGAAATCACACAGGCTGACTACAACCTGAACTGATGCCAATTCTTCACAGGGTTTCATAACATCTTGCATCTCTCTTTTATGTCTTTTTGCTTGCTCTGTCTTGTGTCATAATGTTTTCTGGTTATTTCAGAATCTGTGTTAATGGTCTAAAATCTCTCTTTTTTTTTACATTGGCCTTCTTCTAATGCAACAACATGGAATACAAACTGATTAATTCTTTAAAAGAAATAGAAACTAAGAAGATTGAGAAGTTTGTGCCAACAGATGTTGAACAGGAGAAAAAAGGTACTGACCATCTGGAGACACGGTGGAGTACTTTAACCACATCTTAATGTTTAACTCTGTGTAATGTACTCCAGGTGAATTATCACCTCAGACATTGGCCTTTTAATCTCTGTGTTGTCTTTCTAACACTGATGCTTGTCTTTGTGTTCTGCTATCACCTCTTGGCGCCGCCACATGACGCCTCTTCTTCAACAACTCTTATGTCCAGAAATTACAAAGCTTGTCAAAGCCAAGCAAAGGAAAGAACCTGAGAAGACACAGGAAGTTTTTTATGTGACGGAGAAAATGTCCCCAACAGAGGAGGTTTGGGAAAAAGAGGTGGAAGAACAGACAGAAGTGTTGTATGAGGATGAACTGACTCCTGTGGGCAAAATATTAGAGTTGTTATCTGAAGTAGATGTCTTAAGCACAACAGAAAAGCAGACCCAGAAAGATAAAAAGTCTGAATTGAAAAGTGAGATATCTGTTACTGACACTTCAAAGAGGAAAGAAACCAGGATGACCACACATGAAGTCATCTCTAAAAGAGAAGAAACTATAGTTGTAGTCCCGGAAACTGAATCTGACAAAGATAAGAACATTTCAACAGTGCAGGATAAACCCAAAAAGGAAAAAACTAAAGAGGAACTTTTCATCAGGATGTTTAAATCTCCAACAGAAGAAATTACAGATGAAAGGAAAGACAGCACGTTGGTCAGTGTCCTGCCAGACAAGCAGGACATTTCTGAACAACAAACTAGAGTTACAGTCAAAAAGGAAAGTGAGATCACTATTAAAACAGAAAGCAGAGAGAGACACAAGAGACAAGAACCCAAGGAAACAATTCCAATCAAAGAAATAGAGTTAGTAACAGATATTCAGTTTGTTAAAGAAGAAGATAAAACCAAACCTTCCCCAGTTATTTTCAGCAGAGAAGAAAGAAAACAAGCAGAAAAATCTGAAATCGAGGTAAAAATGTTTACAGAGGGGCCTTATAAGGAATTTGACCATGGCGTTGACATATCTGCTATTCCAGAAGAAAAGTACAGCAGAACTGAGGAAATTACAGTTGAGCCAAGAGAAGTCACAGTTAAAGACGAACCAAAGAAAGTTACCTCTACTCAGCTGAAAGTGGTGGAGGAGGAAATAAGTGGACCACTAGTCATTTCTGATTCCAAAAAAGGGCCAGAACAAGTGTCGGTAAAGAAACAGGAGCCAGCAGAAAGGAAAAAGGAAAAAATGCCAAAAGCAGATGAAATAAATGACACGAAAAAGGAGAAAGTTCCTGAAAAATCTGAAGTAGAGGTGACTCCTGAAGTAAAACCAGAAGAGTCAGTAACAGATATCAAGCTTAAGAAAACAAAAGTGATGGAACAGGAAGCTGAGCTTAAGTCAATCACTGCAAAAACTGAAACAGAATACAAGAAAAAAGGATCCAGAGATGTTCCTCCTCAGAGAAGTGACACAGAAAAGACAAAAGAAGAAAGTCTTTTAATTGAAGATACTGTTCAGACAAAACCAGCAGAGAAGAAAAGGATTTCCCCTCAAACACCTTCCAGAGGTACAGAGAGAAAATCTAACATCATGATCATTTCCATCTCTAACTTTATCACATGACTCCAAGTTTGGTTGCAGTCTTTGTTCTTTTTTATCCAAAACCATGGGCAACCACCAGGAGTCACCATTTCAGCCTCAGTTCACAGTCAACTTTTTCATCTCATCTCCTCATGTCATATTTTCATATTCATTGTGTTTCACTTGATCTTCAAATTACAATTACACATCCTATGTTGTGTAAAGTGTCTTTCTTTCTGTTCTTTCTTCTCTTCAATATTATCTTGCATTTAACAAAAACTGATCATTCTTTAAAGACACAGAAACTAAGCCCAAGACAATTCCTGCTGCTCCAGCTCCTGAAAAGGTCGAGATAAAAGAAAAAAGACCCGAGAGAGGTACAGCAACACATTTCCCGATGTTGATTGTCAGATTACTTTTTTATCTCTGTTTGTCTGGTTTAATTCCAAATGTGTCTGTGTTTTTGTATTTCCCATAATCTCTTGGCACCGCTGCATGGTGCTTTCTCTTCACACCTCTTAAATTCTTCCATCCTCAAGTGGCTACCACTGATCTTTTAAAGGGTGAGAGAAGAGCCAGAAATGACAAGATCCTGAAAGATGTCATGTCAGAAGAAACAAACTCTGCAGAGAATGTCATGGAAGGAGAAAATGTTGGAGAAAAAGCTAAAATGCATCACAGGGGTGAAGACGAAATTGTGGGTGACAAAATTAAATCTCTGCTACAAGAAGGGATTTTTAGTACAATGGAGGAACCTGAAATAAGTGGTGATAAATCTGTTACTGATGGATCAGAAACACAGGGCTTTAAAACTAAAGAAAAGGTCACAACAGGACATAAAATTAAGAAAAATGTAGTAGCTGCAGTTCAGGATGAGCCTAGTGAACAAAAAAAGTTTTCTGTTCAACAAACTGTCGGAAAAATAGCAAGTAAAAAAATAAAAGGCATTAAAAAAGATACTCAAGAACATAAGGAAACTACTGTATTCATCGAAACAAAAACTGATCAGAAACCACTGACAGAACCACAACAGGTGATTTCACATAGAGACATTGAAAAAAAGCAAGATATTAGCATACAAGGGGTCAAAGATAAGCCTACATTTTCATTTGAGTTATCGAGTGTGAAAAACATTAAGCCTTTGGAAAAAGCAGAGAACTTAAAGCAAACTGACCAAGAAAAGAAACCTGTAGAGGCTGAAAATGTTGAAACAAACTTGAAGACACAAGAAATTGTTTTTTCGGCGCTTGTTAAATCTCTACAAGACGGATCCCCTAATCATAGCCCAGCTGAATATGAGGGAACAGAGGAAAAGTCATATCATACTGAGGACATTCAGTCAAAGACAGAAATAAGTGCAAAACCAAAGTCAGCCAAACATAAAACACTGCCCAAGAAACAAGCCAGACAAGAAATCAATTCACAGTCCCTTCAGTTAAGAGATTCTCAATCCAAAGACAATAGATTGGCAGAAACAGAGGATAAACTCATGGAAAATGTGTCACACGTGTCTGAAAGTAAGATTGAAGGAAGTCAGTTAGCCATGTCCAAAGGTATTCCAAAGAAAGAAATGCCACAGGATAGGGCAGATCCTCTGAAAAAGAAAACAGAACAGATACAACAACTACCTCAAGATAAAGGCATCACAGATTATGACGTGATAATGAAAAATGAAGGAAGGGACTCAGGCAAAATGTCAGCACCTGACGAGCTTCTGCATGAAACCATCCAGTCCAGAGTAGTTACACTTAAAGACAAACTGGTCAAGGTGATTCCTATGGAAGGAACAACTGAGATGAAACCCAAAAGAAGCATTGTTAGTCCAGAATCAGATAATACCCCTCATAAACCTGAAATCATACCACAGAGCAGGACTCCAAAGGAAGCTGTTTCTCAAAACGTGAGACAGCAGACAGTAGGTGAAGAGCAATTTGTTGCAGCTCAACACATCCAGGTTAGTCAAAACGAAAAGATAAAACCAAGACAAGAGCGATCTGAAAGACAGACTACCATGAAACCTGAAACAGAAGTACCAAAACAAACGTTTGTAGAACAGAATGCCAGTAAAGCAGAGCACATTGTGACAGTAGAAGACATTCATCCTACAAGACCAATTCAATCAAAAGGAATGGAACAGATAATACAAGAGACCAAGAACCTAGAATTAGGTACCCCAGTACACCAAACAGAAAAGGGAGAAATGCTGGCCCAAACTGAACAGATTCTAGGTAAAGGAGTTAAGTCAGAACCGCTAATAAGTAAAGGAAAGACATCTATTACTGAAAAAGGAAAAAAGGCAGATTTGTTAGAGACGTCTCAAACAGAAAGAGTTCCAGTCAAAGATACAGATCAGAAGGTAGTGAAATCTGAAGATACTCAAGTAAAGATTCAGTCAGAGGTCAGAGAAATTGAAACTGACAAAATTATTTCAGCTGAAGAGCAGAAAACGAAGATTACGAACATTTTTAGAACGTCTCCAACTGGGGAAAATTCTGAGACAGTTCCACAAAAGACAACAGAAACTCAAAAACAGGGACAACAGCGACCAGTCAAAGGTAAAACTCAGGATAGATCAAAGATAATCAGAGTTAAAGATGAAACTGCAGAAGTCAACTCCATCAAAGTCAATGAAGCAACAAAACAAGAACTAATTGAAAGGATGCCCTCACTCATCCCTGCGATAGAATTAACACACAAAGAATCATTAATGGCAGCAGAAGCTGGACAAGACATTGTAGAAAAAGAGAGATTAGATGTAATGTCTGCAAAGATAAAACCACAACCAACAGAAAAACAAGATATGTCCTCAAACGTCCACTTAGAAACAGGAGAAAAGAAAATCCCAGATATTAAAAAAATAACTAAACAAGAACAAGCTAAACGAAAGGCAACCTGTAAAGATAAGCCAGTATGTGAAGGATTACTATCAGAAAAGTTCCCTCCAGAAAGACTGAAGCTATCAAAGCCTGGTGAAACCACAGACCAATCTGTCCACTCAAAGATGATCACAAACAAACGCACCAAAATTACAGAGAGGTTGGACAGAAGAGATATGCAGGCATTAAGTAGATCTGATAAAAAGATATTGAGAGATATGATAACTGAAGAGGTCACACCAATGACAGTGACTGACAGACCTGCTAAAATTATTTCCAGTGAGGCCAGCCGGAAATGCATAGAAACTGACTTGAGAGAACAGGAACAGCCAGAAAGAAAGGCATCTGCTGCAGATTTGACAGAAGTGACATCTAAAGAATCATTTACAGAAAAACTACAGCTGGTAGCCAAACCTAAAGAGGCAGAGTCAGTACAGGCGGAGAGTGAATCTGCATCGCCTCAAGAACCACAGCAGAAACCTCAAGAGATTGGAGCTGAGCAAAACCAGCTAAAGGTCAGCACAGTTAAAGATAAAACTTTTAAAGTCATTCCTAAGAAAGAGAGAAAAACAACATGGAAACAAATTGAAATTGATTTGGTTACACCCATAATAGAGGAAATAACTAAAGAACCGGAAGTAGCTGCTGAAGACATGTCAGAAATCAAAGAAACTGAATTTGCAGCAGCTGAGGAGGACATTGGTGTGACGGTTGCTGCTCTTCCAAAGAAATCAATGTCCTTGAAGGTTACACAACAAACATTAGCTAAAAGTCAAGAGGCCGAAGATCAACCAACCCCATCAAAATTAAAAGTGACTCCCTTAGAATATGGGAAACCAAAAACACAGGAGCAGCAAATTAAAAGAGAAGTTTCAGATGCACCTGACAATGGAATTCCTCAGTCTGATCCCTCAAAGGAAGAAATATCAATGATGGATATGTCGTACAAAATAGATGAACAACTCCCAGTTTCCTTGGGAGTTGATGCTCCCAAGAAAACTGGGCCTATAGAAGCAGTAAGTGATGGTTTATCAGAACATGATTACAACAAGAAAGATGATGCTCAAAAAGACAGAAGACGAACATCAGCCAAATCTAAAAAGATTTCAACTGAAGAAGCTAGGAAGGTTTCAGATGAATATTGTAATATTGCACCTTCTGAAGCAACACAAATCAGACAGGAGCAAGTTAAAAGAATGACCTCAGTGGTACCTGTGATGGACAGGGCAGCTGAAAAAACTCCTACAACCAAAAACAAAGACAAAAAAGACATTCTGCATCAGACAATCACATCTGATGATGTGGTCAATGCCTTTATTTTTAGAAAAGAAAAAGAGATTAAAGCTGAAGGAATCCAGTCGAACTTAGACCCAGATAAAAGTAAAGGAGACAAAGTGGCATCCATTGAAAAGAAAATCCTAAAAAGACAGGAACAGATTGACAGCACAGCCTTGGGGGCATCTGAAGGTGATGTAACATACAAACAGTCTTTAGCTGAGCATGATTATGCAGAAAAGAAAGACAAAACGGCAAAACCTGTTGAACTTGAAGAGAAGAAAACAAGATGGGTACAAACAAAGGCAGAAGTTACATCTGAGGTGAAAGTAAAAGAGACCAAGCTGGGTGAAGTTCATAAAGAAAAAGATGTAGCCCAGAAATTAGCCAAGGTGTACAAGATTGCAGCTGAAGCTGATGAAACTGGTAAAATCCCTCCATCTGTTGCAGCAAAACCACCAAAGCAAGAACAAACTGAACAAAGAGGTTTAGTTACAACTTTGCATGACAAACCATTCAATGAACAAACAACTGAAGAGATTCAGTCCAAGACAGTCACAGTTAAAATAGAATACGGTAGTGTCACTTCTTTTGAAGTACCAGAAACAAAACAGGAACGGGTTAAAAGAAGGTTTTCGGTGCCTCCTGTGATGGATATTGCATCGGAAAAAACTCAGGTAGCAAAAGATGGAGAAGGTGGAACAGACACTTGCAAATATATTACTGCGAAGACCAAGGACACAGTTAGGGATAAACCAGAGAAACCTGAAGCCGAAACTGAGGTTTCAAGAGCAGTTCAGCACAACTTAACCCATCAAAATACACTGGTAGAGAAAGGTCCAACAGAAACAGACACTGTCAAGACGACAGATGACATTCCAATAATTACGGATGCAATCAAAATAGAAGAAGGGCAGAAGCTACAAATAATTTTTGAAGATGTCCCAATAAAGATAAAGTCCTCAAAAGAGAAACAGAACAGATTGGGCAAAAATACAAACATTCCCCTTAAGGAAGTGCAGTCCAAGACAGGCACAATAAAAAATGAATATGGTAGTGTTAAGCGATTTGACGTAACAGAAACAGAACAGGAACAAATCAAAAGCAAGTTTTCAGGTGCACCTGAGCTGAAAGTAGCATCTGAAAGATCTCAGATAGTTAGAGATGGAGATGTTAAATCAGACACTCTCAAACGGCATATCACACCTGATGAGCTAATAAAAGGTATTTCTTCAAGAAAGGAGTATCTTTATGAGGTGGATGACACTTCTCTGACAAAAATGGACATGGAAGTCATAACAGTTGAACAAGACAAGTCAAAAGTAGACCTAGCTCAGGATGAAACAGAGGCTAGTCCCATTAGAGAGGAGTTACATGAAAGATGGAAACAAACTGAAGGAAAGGCCTCAGTTGCATCTGAAGCGGATGAAAAATATCAACATACTTTGGTAGAACAAGAAGCTTCAGAGAAACCTTCTGTAATGGACACAACTACAATACTAATTCCACCTGAAGATATAAAACACAGACAAGAACAAATCAAAGAAAAGACTGTTATTCCTTCAACTGGGGTAGTAACCACAGCAAATAAAGACATTCAGTCAGAGAAATCTAAATTCCTAAAGAAAAAAGGACAGATGCTGGAAAACGGGACATTTTCTGTTGAGGAAGTTCAGTCCATGGTAGTTGCAGTTAAAGATGTATATGGTAGTGTTTCCCCAATTAAAGTAACTGAAACAAAACAAGGACAAGTTGAGAGAACAATTTCAGTTCCACCTGTGATGACGGTTGCATCTGAAAAACCTCTCATTGTAAAAGATGGAGATTTTAAATCAGACACACTGCAAAGAGTTATTACACCTGATAAGGATGTAAAAGAAATGACATCAAGGAAAGTGGATGTATACGAATCCAGTGAGGTGCCTCCAATAAGACATTCACAAAGTCCTCTGTCTGCCCAAGACAGGTTGGAAATTGTAGCTAAAAAACATGACATAACAGACAAAGATACTCAAGTCAAAGAGGTCACAGATCATGTTAAATCCAACCAAATTGCACCTGTGGATATACAACAGAAACAAAAGGCAGAATGGACTGCCGTTACATATCAAAAGACCCCAGAGACATTGGTAGAACACGATAAAACGGAAGCAGTTGGACATGAGGAAGTTAAATATGATCCTACGTCTAAAAAGAAATCATACTTTCTAAAAGACCAACATCAGGTTACAGTCGAAGGCATTCAGTCTAAAACAGACACAACTAGAGATGTTACCCCAGCTGTAGAAACAAAGCACGAACAAACAGAAATTCTAAAACAGAGCTTGGGTGAAAGAGATAAATCTGATGTGGCAGCAGAAGAAATTCAGTCAAAGGAAGTCAAAGTTAAGGAGAGAACAGGTACGGTTAGTCCTATTGAAGGAGCAAAAATTATGCTGGAACACACTGAAAGCAAAGCAACAGAGATTTCTAAACAATTACTTATATCAGGTGACAGACCAGAGAAGTGTACTAAAAGAGACATTCTCAATGACAGAATTAAAACAAAAGAAGAAATCAGAACAGCCTATTCAGCTGAACAAGAAACAAAAGATGAGGAGCAGTGGCCTAAATCCAAGTCAGCTGACGATGAAGCTGCCAGAGTTACTCCTGGAGAAGGAACAATAGGAGGCCAGGAACAAGTTGAAAGACAACCCACAGTTACATCCCTGTTTGAGGCAAAACCAAAAGAGTCATTAATTGAGCAGGGTGATCTGGGAAGACAGCTGAAATTGGCTAAACTTAAGGAAACTGAGCCAGAAAAATTGATAGGGAAAGATAAAGTCACCAAAGAGTGTCATGCAAACGAAAAGACAGAGACAGAGGCCACTGGTGAACAAATCAAACGTGAGATGTTAGTTACACCCACAAAAAGAAATGAAGAAATGTGTCAGTCCCGACAGATAATCAATGAAGAAATTAAGATTTCTGACAAATACAAACCCACAACGCTGGAATCAAAAGCTGATATTGATGTACTGCCTTTGCATGAGCCCACAGTCAAAGAACCCTCAGTAACAGACAAAACCAAAGAAAGCATAACTGAGAAAAAAACTACTGACTACAAAACAGACAGTACAGGATACAGGGAAGGCGCCACCAGGAAGTGGAAACCTGAAGTCGAACAGTCTTGTCTGGAAGCAGATGTCCAATACATGCCTCCTCATGAAGTTGAAACCATAACCAGAAAAGTGGAAGGAACTCAAGGCATTCAGTCCATCATAGAAACAAGGGTTTTGTCTATGGAGCCAGAAGGGAACGCAAACGTGTCCCTTCAACAATCTTCAAGAGGTATATAGGGAAAACTTGTGTATGTCACTGAGCACGTTTGTGATCTGAGCACCAAACATCGATCTGCACTTGTTGTCATCGTCTTAAGGATTTTTCTGATTCATACCTCTTGTCATCGTCATCTCAGGAGGATTTCCATGTCATATCACCCATTTTGTTTGGGCACAAACTATGTTCTTTCTCACTGTGAAGAACCACCGTGCTGTCAACTGAGATGATTTTTTATTGTGGTTTCTCATCACCCGATAGCTAAACCACCATGTGTTGTGTGTTGGGTTTGTCCTCATAGTTTCTCTAATTCTGTTAGTGGTGAACGTTATGTGTCATTGTACTTGTATGTATCAACACAATTTCTTTTCCATAGATCAGGTGAGGGTATTTTTGTGAAAATATCTTGGAAATGTCTTCTATCTTTAAACTCATTCTTTCATTTTTTCCCCATGGAGTTTTCTTATTATTGTGTGTCTTTGCATGGTTCAGTGCTCACCCCATCAATCTTAGCGAGATTATGACTGTCATAATTTCATTTTCAAGTTCCAGTTAAGGACAAGGAGGTGCCATCAAAAGTCAAAGAACCAGTGGTTAAGCCAGCTGCTCCTCCAGAAGGTACCCACCTTTTAAAAAATATGCTTTAGTGTTTGTGTGTTTCTGTGCAAGAGTTTTCTTAAGGCATTTGTAAAAGAATGTCACTCTTGAACGAATATGAATCTTTGAATTTTTATTTTTATTTTTATTATCCATTATACTGTAGAAGGAAAACACATCAGATGAGTGGTTACATACAATATCTGTATAAACTCTGGTGTCAAGCTCTCTCTGCGTCCGTGGAGAGCTTTCTGTTGAATACCCTGTGTACTTTGTACTTTAAGAGAGCAAACTACAGGCTGCTGAAAAAGTTCAAGAAGCTCCAAAAAGGCCTGAAGTCACTGACAAAACTAAGAAGCTGGAGAAGAAAGTTACGCCACAAGAGGAAACAAAGCCAGGTATTTAGACAATAATTCTTAAAGAATTTATGCTACCACTTTTAGAAGGGCTGTGTCTTTAGGTCTTTCCTTACAATACTTCAATTCCCTCTTTTTTTCACACTTTTTTACACTTGAAGTATCCATGCTACAGCCTGTTGTGAAGGCTGAAGAACCAGCCAGGGTGACTGTGGAAGAAGAAAAACCAGTTGTGGTAGAAAAGATTGTTCCCAAGACAGGTAGAGATATTATAAGGACTGAGAGGGAAATAACGTCTTTGTTGCAGTTTTTTAAGCTATTTTTCTTTGTTCACCACATCTTATTTGACGTTTGCTGCAATCATCCGGTTGTTTGTTTTCATTGTTGTTCTTAAATGCATTGTAAGTCTGTTTTGTCTTGATCAGTATGACCTTCAGTAGCAGTCCATCCTTGTGTTGTTGTGTTGTTGATCTTTTGTGTATCTTTAACTGATTGACCATGAATCCAACATAGGCCATAATCCTTACTTATCAAACTGCTTCTCACATCATTCAGTTGAATGATCTGATTCTTGACTACAATGCTTTGCATCTTAGACACAACATTATTGTGTCATCTATATTCTGAATTTGTAATTTTTTATGTTATTTATGTGTTTGTTGACAAAATAAAAGTTTTTTTTTTTTTAATGGTAAACTAAATATTGTATATCTTCAATACATGGCTTTATTAATGAATTTCAAACTATTACCTCTGTATTAGATGAAACTAAGGGACCCGTCCAAGCACCGGGAGGAGTCAAGAAAGGTAGGAGCACCAATTACAACCCATGTTATGTCAGCACATGCAATACACAGCAACTCACAGGATTTAATCAGCGGCAATTAAGGTACACCTCCTGATTCTACTACAGTACCTAAAAGTTCCCCCA
>JAUBNQ010000013.1:714937-728579 GCA_032353495.1 Ctenopoma kingsleyae
TACTATAGGGTACTAAAAAAATCAGTGAGTTGGTTAATTAATTGTGTTTGGCTCATTAATTTTTTGAAATATACAGTATATACACATTGTACTACATGTTTTTTCTGTATTTTGTTCTGTGGTCTGGGAACATGTTTTGTCTTTGTCCTCTTTGTCACCTTAAGTTATTTTATAGTTTGTGATAAATAAAATATTGATGTTTAAATTACTATTATTTTTTATGTCTCTATTCATTTTGCCTTTTTGTGACTTTTCGGTGTGCATTTGTACAAATGTTTATGTCAGTTAAATGTCAATAAGTAATGTCAACTTTTACTGCCTCAGAAACTGTTCTGCACAAAAAAGGTAAATTTCATATAGAAGAGGATGGAACTTTTGAGATTCCCACCCTGAGGAAAACAACCAGAGTTGTGAGAGAAGTGGAAGAAGAGCAGGAGATTATCAAACTGAAAAAGATTCCATCAGTTACACCTAAAGAGGCTGAAGAAGAGGACAAACCTCAGAAGGTTATCAAGACCACTGTATTTGATGTTGAGGAGATGGTCCATAAAGAAGAGGCGATTGAGATATCAGTCACCACCAGGAAACCTGTGGAGGAGAGGACGCCTCAAGAGAAAGCGGATGTGGTGAAAAAGCCTGAAGTCATTAAACCTAAGGAAGAGGAGCACAAAGAAGTTCATAAAGTTGCATGGACCCGTCAGAAACCCATCCCAAAAGATGAGAAACCGGAGGATAAGATTTCCCTGAAGAAAACTCCCAAGGCACCAAAGGAAGAGGAACCAGCCCCACCAAGTGCAACTTTAAAGAAAGTGAAAAAATTGCCCTTAGATGAAGTGGAACCAGAAATAGTTAAACTAAAACCATTTGAGAAGCCCGTTAAACCAGCAGAGGAGCCAGAGAAAGGAAAGAAGGAGAGGCCAGACAGGGACACTGTGCCTTTCCAGAAGGGAGAGAGGATTCCCAGAGAAGTGGAAATCAAAGAACCTCCCAAGAAACCTGAAGAGGCTCCTCCAGAGGTAACAGAGCCACCAGCCAAGGTTCCAAAGCCAGCAGATAAAAAGAAAACTCCAGATAAAGAGCCTGAGGAGGTCAAAGCACCCACCAAGGTGAAGAAAATCCCAACACAGGAACAAGAGATGGAAAGTGTTAAACTTAAGCCCATTTCTAAGCCTTCCAAAGAGGCTGCAGAGCCTGAGAAGAAACCAGGGGAGCAGAAGGAGAAGAAGCCTATTGATGATCTGCACCGTCGTCGCATAAGTCCTGATGAAAAACCACAAGAACGAGATACAGAGGTTCGACCCAAGAAGCCTGAGTTCCCAGAAGCTCCAGAGAAGAAGCTAGACAAGGCAAAGGCGGTAGAAGCAGTTCCAGTGGAGAAGAAGGTGTCCCCTTTGCCGGCTACTGTTAAGAAACCTGAGAAGGTTACAGAGGAGCCCGTACCTTTGCAGTTGAAGAAGGGAGTCATACCAAAGGTGAAAGAGGAGAAGGAAGAAGTGGCTCTGAAGCCTGTGGAAAAGCTTAAGAAAGTTGAGCTAAAAAAGACACCATCTCCTAAAATTGAGAAACTTAAAGAAGCAGAGGCTATCCCTGTGGAGAAGAAACCAAGTATCGATAAAATTAAAAAGATTCCTAAAACTGTTTCACCAAAAGACTCTATTGAAGCAGTGACTCTTAAAAAGATTCCAAAGAAGCCATCACCAGAAGAGGGCAAAGCTGCAGAACTAGCAAAGCCTGATAAAGGGAAGGTCCCCTTGGTGAAGGAGATCTCTCCTGGAGCAGTGCAGATGAAGAAAGTTGCTACCCAGCCAGAAGAGGAGGTATTTGAAGAGGAGTTTGAAGCTGAGGAAGAAGCAGAACTGGAAGAAGAAGAGGCTTGGGGGTGGGAGCTGGTTCCCCGGGAGAGTTACGGCTCAGAGGACTGGGAAGGCGAGGGAGAAGAAGGTGCTCTGGAGGTTCCTGGGGTGACGAGGAGAGGTGAGATGATGGCGGCCCCAACTAGTTGGGTGACGACCAAGAAAACCACTCCCTTCATGCCCTGAATAATCTCTATCCATTCCCATCATCATGCCTCCATCTAAATCATCTTTACCTCATCAAATCTTTAAGTGACGTGATTTACGCCATCTCTTTCTTCTGTTTATGTTAAATATCATTCTGTGTGTCAAAGTCTCCAGTCATGTTCATTTCTTTCTGTCATTTGTCTGTCTGCAATATCATGCCATTCTCATCAGTCCAACATGTGTTCTTGCCATCTTTACATTTCTGTTCATTATTCCATCCCTTCATAAAAGCTTAATCACAGTAAAAATATGATTAGACATCATTCATCATTGTGTTTTATTTTGTCTACCTTCACTTCAAAGTCATTATTTCATAAATTTACCAGAACAATCACTTCATACCTCCCTATACATTTGAGGTACAGTATTTATTTTCCTGGCAATAGCATGCTTTAATAATGTTATTACTGTACAGTAAATTCATTTTAATTGCTTCTGAACAGAGGGACAACCAGCAGAGGAAGCAGGAAGAGGTAGAGGTAGAGGGCTGAGACGTAAGTCTTAATAATGAAGTGTGCCCATGAATTTTCTGCAAGAAAATCCATTTATGTTCTTTGACCTTTACAGTGACTCAATAGAGTCTTTCATGAAATTCAAATATGAACTGACTGTCTTAAATCCGTATTTCAGCTAAGCAGACCCCATCCCCTGGGGAAGGCAGGGGCCGTGGCCTGAAGCCTGGAGGAAGAGGAACTCCACCACCAGAGGAACCTTTTGGAGGATTTAAACTGAAAGCTGTACCTCTGAAGTTCATTAAGAAGCTTCAGGATATCGTGCTGCAGGAAGCTGAATCTATTGGCTCGTCTGCTGTGTTTGAGTGTGAGGTCTCACCTTCCACTGCCATCACTTCATGGATGAAAGATGGAAGTAACTTGCGTGAAAGCCCCAAGCATAAGTTCACTTCTGATGGCAAAGATCGCAAGTTGAACATTATTGATGTCCAGCTGTCAGACACAGGTGAATATACCTGTGTGGCCAAGAATGCTGGGAAGGAAATATCCTGCACCGCCAAGCTCATTGTGGAAGGTATTTATAAATTTTTTGTCCCTCAAATATATCAAAAATCCTTCATATCCCGAGGAACCAGAAATAGTATATCTCCTAATTCTATTTAAGTGTTGGATAATTCCAAATTGCTCATTGCCTTTTTATGTCCTCACAGAGCTGCCTGTGAAATGGATCAAAGAGCTGGAGGAGGAGACGTCAGCTTTGAAGGGTCAGCCTCTGTACTTGACCTGCGAGTTGAATAAAGAGAGAGATGTGATATGGAAGAAGAATGGCGAGGTCCTGAAGAAAAAGGAAAACAAGATTCAGATCAATATCATTGGTTTGCAGCATGCTGTGACCATCCAAAACACCACTGAGGAGGATGCTGGTTGTTATTCATGTGAAGTGGCTGGCCAGGAGGAAGTCAAGACGAAAACAAATGTCAAAGTGATTGGTAAGTAAGTCTTAATTTCTGTAAAATACAATAATACTGGTGCTTTGTAAGTATTGTCTACCAGAATGAATAAGGGTAGGAATGGCACTTGTAGTACCTCAGGATGTTAGGTCTGTTGTTTCTTCAGTTTAGATAAACCAAACTAAGACTAAACACAGTTTGGTCAAACTGAGTATATAAATAGTACACGTTGTGCCACTTTTGGTACATTGGGCATTGATTCACTATGTCACTCCAACAGAAATCATCAAAGATTGGATCGTGAAACCACTGAGAGACCAGCATGTGAAACCAAAGGCCACTGCTACATTTAAATGCGAGCTCTTTAAGGAGACCCCTAACTGGAAATGGCTCAAAGGAGAGAATGAGATCACGCCTTCTGACAAGGTTGAGATCAAGAAGGAAGGAAAGGAGCTAACGCTCACCATCAAGAATTGTCAACCTGATGATGTAGCAGAATATGCCATGGAGGTGGAAGGACGAACCTACACTGCCAAGCTAACTCTAGGAGGTTTATCTGTTTGCCTATTTACTTTGCTTTTGACTGGAGTTCCTCATAAATTTTACTTTGCACTAATACAACCTCTTTCTCAGAACGGGAGGCTGAGATCCTGAAGCCTTTGGCCAGTGTTGAGGTGACTGAGAAGGAAGATGCCGTGTTTGAGACTGAAATCTCTGAGGATGATGTTCCAGGGGAATGGAAGCTCAAAGGAGAGGTTTTGACCAGATCCCCGGTAAGACTGGATGGCCTTAAACTGTGAACTGTACAAGTGATAATGTATTTCTATACAATGATGTAGCTTTGTATGTATAAATGTACTGTAATGTATCTATTAGACATGTGACATTCAAATGGATGGTGCAGTGCGTAGGCTCACGCTGAAAAATTGCCAGTTGGATCAGGCTGGAGAAGTGTCCTACCAGGCTCTGAACGCCATAACCAGCGCAATGCTGAATGTCAAAGGTAAGAAATACTCCTGGTGTCTGGACTTAACAGTGTACCATGGTTTCTGGATATTAGTTGTGAAAATAAAGGCGTCAGGTCCGTTGTGGAAAAAATAAAGCTTTATAGCACATGAGAGCGGACCTTAGGCCTTTATTTAAAAGGAGTGAGAAGTCAAATTGATTGTTTGTGCCATTCTTTGAGTTGTGCCGCCCCGGAAGATGAGAAGACATTTTGATGTGGGATTCCATCTATTTCCCGTTGTCAAAATTGTGTCCTATTTGTTGTGTATTTGTAATACACATTATGTGTATTGTGTATTTGTTCTGTTGAGTGGAAAATGTAAAGCAGTCCATTGTTCTGTCAGATTTGACATATGTACAAAAGCGTGTGTGGAGATGTCTATACGGTATGTTAGTCTGTGGTTACATGTTTTATGTTAAAGGTACAGTGGCCAGTTTATATATTACACCAGCAACTTGTTCATGGATAGGTCACTTCACCAGACATTGTTTACCTAAAGTACTGTACGTAGAGTTTAGTAACACTTGCAACACAAACTGGGGCAACTGGTGAGGACATGAAAAACAAGTACAAAGAAGACCGGTATGAAGAATGAAGATTCTTGTCACAGCCTGATAAAACTGTCCTCCCAATTTCATGCTAATGGAACAAGAAAGTTGAAAACGGCGGTGGTGAATGTTACAAACATAAAGAACCCTTGTTACCAGCAAGATTCAAGATTCAAAGAACGTTATTATTCCCAGTGAAAAACTGATGGCAGCAATGTACCTTTTATTACATGAAGTCCTTCAGCGCTATTCTCCACAGCAGACTGAACTTCTAAACAACCCCAGAAATGCAATGTGAAGATAATTTGCTTAGATGACCTGGACAACCTGAAGATGTCTCCAGTGTGTTTACTGAAGGACACGATGGGATGACCTGTGTATGACTATAATGAGCTCCAGTTTATTTAATAAGAAACTAGGATTTTCAGGATTCAAATCAGTACGCACTGATATCACAGTCATATGATTCCAGAAAGGTACATGGACATGTACATGGAAAACTGGTCACTGCCTGTAGACTGTTGTGTTGTTGATGTGTTTTGTTGTGTTATTGATGTGCTATACCTGTGTCACTTTTTAACCCAGAAATCGAAATGGACTTTGTTGTCCCGTTGAAGGATGTGACTGTGCCTGAAAAGAAACAGGCTAAGTTTGAATGCACCATCACGAAGGATGTCTCTAAAGTCTTGTGGTACAGAGGGGGTGACATTATCACCCCAGACCAAAAGTATGACATCATCGATGATGGAAAGAAACACATGTTGATCATAAACTGCTGTGAGTTTGATGATGAGAATGAATATACTATTGAGGTTTTGGGAAAAACTTCAACAGCCAGACTCACAGTGGAGGGTAAGTGCTGAGGCTCCATTACTGGACAAAGAAGAATAGCTTTATTATTATGATTCTATTCATTGAGTTGGTTGTTTCCCCTTTTCAAACTAACTCATATGAATATGCTTTACTAATACAACTGTAGGTATCAGGCTCAAATTTATCTCACCGATAAAGGACCAAACTGTGAAGGAAGGCAATACGGCTCGGTTTGAGCTGGAGCTTTCGCATGAGAACGTCCCCGTCACCTGGTACAAGAACGACACTAAGATTCATCTGAGCAGAACAGTGCTCACTCATGTGGACGGGAAGAAACATGTTCTAGAAATAAAGGAAGTGACTCTAGATGATATTTGCCAAATTAAGGCTGAGGCCAAAGGAATTCCTTCTATGGCCAACCTGACGGTCATAGGTAAAACAAAAGTCTTTCTGTCCTCCTCATCCAGTGTCCCTTTTTTCCCCTGTTCTTGTTCTGTTGTTACAGTTTGTTCATGTCCATCGTGTTTGTGCAGGTCCACAAAGAAAATTCTTTGTGTGTTTGTAAGACACTGTTTTCTGTGTCGTAAGAAATTGTTTGTATGTTACACATTTGTGTTCCTTGTTATTTGTCACCTGTGTTTGCCTGTATGCTGTATGTGTTATATATGGACAATGTAGAGTCACCCAAAACTTTCCACATTCCAGAGGGAGACGCATACTTCACTGTTAAACTGCAGGATTATACTGCAGTGGAGAAAGACAAGGTGGTTCTAGATTGCGAGCTCAACAAAGACGTCGATGTCATGTGGTACCACAATGAGGCTGAGATTAAGGCCTCTAAGATGGTGACCATTAAAGCTGAGGGCAAACGCAGAACCCTCATCATCAACAAAGTTGGGGACAAAGACAAAGGACAGTACGTATGTGACTGTGGAACAGACAAGACGACTGCAACACTTCACATTGAAGGTAAACATGGAATAAGTTTAGGATTTTCAGTTGAGGCAACACACCGTCACACCACTTCAGCTCTATCTGTCTGCCTTCTGTATGTTTGTCAGTGCATGTGTTTTGTTGTGCAGTATTTAATGTCTGAATGTCTTCAGTAAGAACTTTGTCCCCTGTCTTGAACATCAGCTCGTCACATCAAGGTGGTTCGACCACTGTATGGTGTTGAGGTGTTTGATGGAGAGACCGCTCGATTTGAGGTTGAACTCAGTGAGGACGATGTTCATGGCCAGTGGAAACTGAACGGAGAGATCCTCAGTCCATCTGCCGTATGTGTTATTAAAATTATCTCTGCCAGATTTTCTCTTACTCTTGGGTCCATTCAGTCATTTTGACTAAATCTGGATGCAGATTTCAGTAAGAAAAAGAAAAAGGAAACTTTCTGCTCTGTTATCTTACCATCCAGGTTTAAGATAGGAAATATGAAAGTGTTGTCATTATTATTGAAAATGACTAGGACCCACCTCTGATCACCTTCTTTTATCATCTTTGAGGTCTCATGTTTTTTTCTGAAACACAAGTTTTTGGCCATCTGTAGGACATTGAGATCGTGGAGGATGGTGCCAAACATACTCTGGTCTTGTACAATTGCAAAGTGCCTCAAACTGGTGAGGTGTCCTTTACTGCTGCCAACGCCAAGTGTTCTGCTAACCTGAAAGTGAAGGGTGAGCTTTCACTTCAAACTACCTTTTTCTATATCACCATAGCACGTTTTCCCACCACAGTACTCTGCGGATGATTTTTCTTTTTTGGCAATGAAAAGCTTCTTGTCTTCTTGGGTGCTGTACATTAACAAAACATGTAATAGTCATTTACATGTGAATAATGGAGTAAATGCTATTACACTGTGCATACCAAGAACATCCTTTTGTTCAGGTCAAGATTTTCTTTCTGCACCACTGAGTTATTGTCGTCGTCTGACGTTCATTCACCTACCTGAACACATCTGATCTGCACTCCACCTGTGGACTGGTATTAATTTCATCTGTCTGAATCAACAGAGCTCCCTGTATCATTCATTACGCCGCTGGCTGACGTGCACGTGTACGAAAAGGATGAGGCAAAGTTTGAGCTGGAAATTTCTAGAGAGCCCAAAAGCTTCCGTTGGCTGAAGGGATCTCAGGAGTTGTCACACGATGACAAGTTTGAACTTCTGGTGGAGGGAAAGAGACACACTCTTATTGTAAAATCTGCCAGATATGAAGATGAAGCCAAATATATGTTTGAAGCTGAAGATAAGAGGACATCTGGAAAACTGATTATCAAAGGTAAAGAGCGTCAAATAATTTCAGCTTGGTTAGACAGGAATGGTGTGATGTGTACATTAGGACATACAAGTGTGAGAGAAAACATTCTCTTTGTCTTTGCCAAAGCCTTTCAATGACTGGTAAAATGACTCTAAAAGTACTGCGTGGCCAAAAATATACAGACACCGTTTCCACATACTAGTATAGTATAATATATTTATGTGTAGGTTTGATCCAGACCTCAAAGGTCCAGTCTAAACAGTCTTAGTCAGTGTACAAAATAAGTTCCAGTTTGATGCTTGAAGCACTTGACTGATCAGCAGGACTGACCTCAGTCCCATTTTTTAATGTACACATACTTTTGGCACGTAATGCCAGTTAGAACTGTTCAGATCTCCATGTTGCTTATTGTGGATAATGACTAATACTTTATTGATGTGCTTGGGGAAATTGTTGTTGGACAGCTGCTAGACGGTACATGTTGACATGTTGCCAGGAGGAGCTTGAATCGAACCACTCACCCTGTGGTTCAACAACTGCTCATCCAATCCACTGCTGCTCCAACAACCCAACGTATCTGATGGAGGTTCTAGACATTTCCACAGGCAGATAGTCATAAAATGTCTTTATCTTTTCTGCTCCCAAGGAAACAAACCCTTTTTATTGGTTACATTATCTTTCCTCTAGAACTATCTTCAAGAAAAAAAAATACACAAACAAAATTATCAGCATGTTGTTTGTTGTGTGAGCACTTTATGTTGCGGCTGTGTTGAACACTGCAGCCTCCAGGCACAATTTAGAGACTTATCTTATTCATTTTATTGACTGTAGTTTTACAAAAGGCTTCAGCCTAAGATGAATTTCATACCCTTGAATGAGTCAAGCACAGAAAAACAGCCACTAGTGAAAAGAACAATGTTATGTTTTTTTCATACAGTGCGCAGCTCTCTATTTGTTGCCTTTTGAACACATCATCACCATTATAATCTTGACCATCAGCTGTCCTCACAACTACAGTATGTTTTATCTTATATGTGTATATATACAATTTCTTGTCAGGTATTCGCCTTGAATTTATTAAACCAATTAAAGACGTGACTGTGAAAGAACGAGAAACTGCAGAGTTCAGCGTTGAACTCTCTCATGAAAAGATCCCAGTCGTTTGGTACAAAAACGACATCCGTCTGCACCCCAGCAAGGTGGTGCACATGTCAGAGGTCGGGAAAGTCCACACTCTGGCCTTCAAGGAGGTCACCATCGATGACACTTCCATGATCAAAGTTGAGGCTATGGGCAAGACATCAGAGGCCATGCTCACGGTGCTCGGTTAGTGTCATTTTCATGAAGGTTTCTTCATTTCCACACAGAACCTATAGTGACAAACGTAAGATTACAGAAATGATGAGATCATGGTCTAAATTCTTGGAAATAATACAGAAAACCTGATCTCACTATTGAGTATCCCCATGCTTTTAATTTAAATCTCCCTATGAGTAAAAGCTACAAGAATCCCTTGTACAGTGAGTTTTATCCTGCCCAAAAAGAGAAACATTTAAGCTCCAAGAAAGTTCATGTATTGATATTATAGCAAACTGAACAACTGGTTTACAGGGTGAATGTGGTTCAAACTCTTTTACCAGTGTTTTGAAAATCACGTGTTCTTGCAGAGGGCGACCTGTACTTCACTGTGAAGCTCCAGAACTACACCGCTGTCGAGAAAGACGAGGTGATTTTGTCCTGTGAGCTGAGCAAGGCCGTCGGCGAGGTCAGATGGTTCAAAGACGGTAACGAAATATTTCCCTCCAAGAATGTCGTCTTCCAATCAGATGGCAAGAAGCGCATTTTGGTCATCAAGAAGGCGGCAAAGAACAACATGGGCGCGTACACCTGCGACTGTGGCACCGACAAAACCACAGCACACCTGAACATTGAAGGTAATACCTGCGGCGATGCAGACCTCCCTCCTCAGGTCCCGTCAGGAGTGCAGAAACTTTTTCCAATGCTGTTCAGCAACATCCCGGCTGTGTTGGCGCCACTGGTCATCTCCCCTCCATCCTTCATTCTGTGTCCTGTTCTCTCATCTGAATGTTTGTAATGTTGGAGACTTGTTATCACAGCTTGAGGATAATCCAACCCTGGACATCATTATAACTGTATATGTTAACACTAAGAGACTGAACTGTCTTGTTAATGTCATATTAAGGTTCATATACATGTTATAATATTCCATTTCTATGTCCACCATTAACAGCAATAATAGAAATGATACTGATTTTAAATTCTAACATTAAATTCAAGTTAAAACTGAGTTTAAGGTTCTGATTAAACGTTTCCCTCTAACGCTCGAGAAGACATGTTTATAGGGTTGGGTTATTGTCGACTGTGAAATCAAAGTGTTCTGCTTTTGCACAAACTGTAAGTCGCTCTGAATGAGAGCGTCAGCTGTCCGCTCAAATGTCCTCATGTCCACTGTACGTCTTCCATCCATCATCAGACACCGTCTATTTCACAACGTGAAACTGTTTTGTTTTCTCTGGATTCTCTGAGATTTTCCATCAGCTTCACCTTCTTGGTTTTCTCTAACATCTTGTTAAATCTGCAGAGCGCGACATCAAGGTCGTTCGCCCACTGTACAGTGTGGAGGTCACAGAGAAAGAGACGGCCAAGTTTGAAACCGAGATTTCAGAGGAAGATCTTCACGCCACCTGGAAACTGAAGGGAGAAACACTCCACCCATCTCCTGTAAGATTAAACAATGATAGGATCCATAAATGCATCCACACCTTTTTTAAAAGCCACTAGATGAGAATGTGGATGTTTGTTTTCAGGATGTGGAGATCAAGGACGAGGGAACCCGACACATATTGGTCCTGTTCAACTGCAAACTGGATATGGCCGGAAGTGTCGACTTCACGGCAGCGAATGCCAAATCCTCAGCTCAGCTCAGGGTCAAAGGTGACAAAAATACCACTGATATAAATCACAGTCTGAAAACATTTGTCAGCTGAAACGCATCCTCTTGACAGACTTTGTCACTTACATGTGTACCATAATTTACCAGACTCTAAACTTAAATTACTTGTTGTAGTGAGAAACATGAACTCCAGCACTGTGTCTGTATCTTTCTTGTTTTAATGGCTGCACTTTATTTTGTACCTGTATTTCCTGATCGGTTGATGTCAGCAGAGACAGTTTTGCTGCTTGAACTGAACGTCAGTAGCAAACACAGTAAAATAATTTATTAAAGAGCTAATTAAAGTTAATTTACATATTGAGTGTCACATTCAAGAGGAGAATACTGAGATGAACATCAGGAGGCACAAAGAATCTGTATCTGGTGAGTTTTTTTCCCCACAGGTTTTATCTTATCAAGCAAAGATTAAGTGCTATTGTTTAGCTTACAGGAAGACTGAGAGTCGTCCAGTACAACAAGTAATTCCTTACAATTAATGTATATGTTGTGTTTAAATGTTGTCCAACGTTACCTGCTGAAAACCAGGGATTTTGTCTATCTAGAACTTTCCTTTTAGACAGAAATTCCAGGTGTGCCAGCTCTCCGTCGGTCTGCAGAATTAGTTCTGTCAGAGCAGATAATGACGGACAGCGCTCTCATTAAACAGTCCAGCTCTCAGCTCGCTGTCACCGACTCTGCCAGACGTCTTTAACTGGCTGTTAAGAAGCTTTAATTCAGGCATGTGAAGAAGCCTGTTGTAAATACTTGATGTGGTTTGTAAATCCAAACATGCTGGATTCGATTTCTGCCTGTGTTACCAAACCTCTACAACACCCGTTACATGTCGGGCTTATAAAACAGGCAGTGTCTGAATCATGATGTCTTGTCATGTTGGGTAACTCCTGTGAGGAGCTCCACATTCTCCTTTTCCTGGAAAAATGCAGGCTGGTGATTGACAGGAGCAGATTTGCCTCCCTGATGAATTTGGCAGAGGTGGGCTCTCAGCCAATCAGGCACCTCGGTTATTTTAGAAGCCACATGCCTTATCTAGAGCAGGTTTGCAGTGATTGGCAGGGGGGAGGACGTGACCCCATCTCTCACTGGTTTGTACCAGCCGTATACATCTGACAGCAGGTCGTATGTTAATAAGCTCAACCCCCCAGTGCCAAGTCTCAGGGTGGCTGGCTTCAGTTATCCTGAGGGCTTCCAGCGGCCTGCCTTCAGCTCAACCACACCATGAGGATTAGCCACTGAGGATTAGCCGTTTCTCTGGGGATTTTTTGGATCTATTGACCTGTTTCGGGGGGGGGCTAACCATGTCTTCTCCCCAATCCAAAGCCCGAGTGATCGGCCTGAAGAGGCCTCTGAAGGATGTCACCGTGACTGCTGGGGAGACCGCCACCTTCGAGTGCGAGCTGTCATATGAAGGCATCGCTGTTGAGTGGTTCCTGGAGGGTAAAAAGCTGGAACCAAGTGACAGAGTAAGTCCCAACACACCTGAGTGAGTCCTCAGACTGTTTCTGTACGTCAAACAGGAAAACCATGACCCACTGACATTCACTTCCAAAGTCACTACAGATGCTGCATGAGTCCAGACCTCGTGGTGGTTCTGGTCCAGGGTTTCCCTCTCCTTTAGTATGAAGTGTTCAGTCTTGTCTTCATATAAGGGCCTGCTGGTGGAGGTTCAGGATTCCAGCTGAGCATTCGATCCTGGTTTTGAGATAACGCAGGCAGGAAAGTTTTTCTGCCCTGCAAGCGTTTCTGCAGGGTTATTTTTAACAGCTGCAGGAGGTTGAGACGCAGGGCAGGTGGCAACAAGAGCTATTTGACAGCTTCAGCTTTAAACTCACACAATGTGCTGTGTCTGTTCGTGCCCGTGTTGAAATCATCGTAGTGTTTGCTGTGAAATAACAGTAGATAACACGTCATAACACGAGATTAGTTTGATTATTGGATGTAACCTGAGAACCCTGAGGTTTCCAAAGACACATGATCTCTCTGTGGGTTGTGCAACTGTGATTTACAGCATGTTGCATATTGAACATGAGCAGAAGTCCACACGCTCAACAGATCTCAAAATAAAGTTGTCACTAGTTGTCTGTTTTCATATAAAACTCTACCAAAGTGTTTAACAGTGATCATTAGGTTTTTATACCGATGCTAATGTCAGCTCAGTGGGTTGTTATGTTCTTTAGTTGTTCGGTGGTTTTTCATTACATCAAATAATTATTTGCTGGTTTTGTTTGGTCACCAAATAAAAGTGCAGCAGACACTGTGAGATTAGTGTTATGAGGCTTCAGTTACACTTGAACCACCATGAAATCCTGACACAGCATGAAACTTGCTGAAATAAACTAGAAACTGGTTTCAAGGTCTGAAAAAATGCAGCTTTAAAACCTCTGAAACTCAACACCTCAGTCAGCTTCATATTTAGATGCCAACAGCCAAAAAATCAGTAAAATAATAAAAGCTGCCACCCCCCCTCCCCCCAACACCCACAGAAACACCTTTCAGCTGTGAACATGTGAATAAACAGTGAATCAGTGTTTCAGGCTGTAGATGAGAACATCTGATTTAATCTGATCTTAGATTTCACTTTGAAAAC
>JAUBNQ010000013.1:736091-760648 GCA_032353495.1 Ctenopoma kingsleyae
CCATAATTTAACAATAACTGGGAGTGATCCAGACTCCGTGTTGGCCCAATAGAAATATCAGTTTTTTGTGTCTCCGTCCTGCAGAGCGTCCCAGCCCTCCTCTGAACCTGTCCTGGCAGGACCAGAACAAGAACTCGGTGCAGCTCACCTGGGAGACTCCTCTGAAGAATGGAGGAAGCATTATCACCGGATACATTATCGAACGCTGCGAGGACGGCACCGACAAGTGGCTCCGCTGCAACGCCCGCCTCTGCCCTGACCTCTTCTACAAGGTGCTGATAACAATTAAGATGAATCTAGTAAAAGCATGATAGTGACTGTAGCAGCTGCTCCAAAGACCCCCCCTCCACCAGACGTAAATGAGATGTTACAGCTCGTTTTCCCTGATACAGTAAAGTACTGTGAAAAAATGTGTGAAAAGCCTGGTATTAAGTTTTCCTTCAAGAAAGAGAGCAGTGTCACACAAATATTTAGTTTTAACTCTGTAACTTTAACTTTTTATCTTTTTATTTCAGGTGTCTGGTCTGAAGTTCGGAAGCAAGTACAACTACAGAGTGTTTGCTGAAAACGCTGCCGGCGTCTCTGACCCATCAAACATCATTGGACCGCTGCTGGCAGACGACCCACACTGTGAGATACACAATAACTTGTGTTTCAATGAATCTTAAATATTGTTAAGCACTTACGTGACAGTTAAGAACAATTAAAGTGAAATATCATAATTCATTTCATAAATTAATACTGATTTAGTACTTATTTAGTATTGATTACTGATATTTAGTACAGATGTAGAGTATGTAAGGTTCATTTCTCATCATGTCTCTCTCTCTTATCTCCAGTCGCTCCAACTTTCGACCTGAGTGCTTTCAAAGACGGCCTGGAGGTGATTGTCCCTCAGCCACTCACCATCAGAGTCCCCATCACCGGATACCCAACCCCTGTTGCCAAGTGGACTTTTGGAGAGAAGGAGCTGACCAGTGCTGACGAGCGCGTCACCCTGACCACCAGGCCCACATTCGTAGAACTGATCGTCACACCAAGCATCCGACCGGACAAAGGCACCTACAGCCTTCAGCTGGAGAACGATGTCACATCTGTCTCTGGAGACATCGACGTCAACGTCATCGGTGTGCTGTGAAAAACTATTTTCTAAAACAGTTATTAGTTACCCAAAAATGAAGTATTTTGTTCAAAGCAATGGACCATTGTATTTCTGTTTGTGTTCTCCAGCGTCACCCAGTGCTCCAAAGGACTTCAAGGTCCTGGAGGTGACCCGGCAGCATGTCCACCTGAGCTGGGAGGCTCCGGAGCACGATGGAGGAAGTCCTCTGACCGGCTACCAAGTGGAGAAACGGGACGTGTCCCGCAAGACCTGGGTGAAGGTGTGACATTACCATCTAAACTACTGATGATGTCATTAGTCTGAGTAGGAGTATGAAGAGTATGAAAATGTTTTGCATGTGGCCTATTGTAAAACCAACTAACCAGACATTTTACTGATGTTAATGCTGACGTCAACATAAACCACTTCAGATAAAACTCTGTCCCTCTGCTTGGACTCTCAGGTGGTCACAGGTATCCAGGACCTGGAGTTCACTGTCACAGATGTGGTTGAAGGGAAAGAGTATCTGTTTAGAGTCACTGCCTGCAACAAGTGTGGACCAGGAGAGCCGGCGTACATTGACGAGCCCGTCAACGTCTCTTCTCCAGCCAGTGAGTCAGACCATGTGCTGAAATCACACCTAAACACAAAATACTCAAATGTCACAAAAGTGTTGAAGAGTCTTAAAAAATGTTTTAGTCTCAGTTTGTAGCAGAACTTTCTAATCCCTCCATGTCACTTCTCCTCTAGCTGTCCCTGACCCTCCAGAGAACCTGAGGTGGAGAGACAAGTCAGCCAGCGGCATCTTCCTGACGTGGGAGCCACCGAAGTACGATGGTGGCACCAGCATCAAAGGCTACAATGTGGATCGCTGCCAGAGAGGAACAGATAAGTGGGAGCCCTGCGGGGACATGGTGCCGGAGCTGAAGTGCCAGGTGACGGGTCTGACCGAGGGCCAGTGGTACTCCTACAGAGTCCGAGCCCTGAACCGCCTTGGAGCCAGCCAGCCCTGCAAGGCCACAGACGAGATCCAGGCCATTGATCCAATAGGTAATCAGATTGTTTTCCTGAAATTAACCGTGATTATTCTGCTTATACTGAACTAAAACATAATCTGAAAAACAAGAATGAGTCTAAATTAACCAACAAATTTTAATTGTCTGCAAACCTCCTGTTAAACATCGTCTAAACTACAAACCTGTGACCAACTCCTTGTCCTTATTGTCCATGCAGAACCTCCACAGATCAACCTGGACGCCAAGCTGCTTGCTGGTCTGACTGCCAAGGCCGGCAGCAAGATCGAACTGCCTGCTGAGGTGACAGGTAAGCCAGAGCCACGGGTGAAGTGGACCAAGGCCGACCTGGTTCTCAAACCAGATGACAGGGTGTCCATCGAGACAAAGCCAGGACACTCCACTGTAACCATCGCCAAAACCGTGAGAGATGACAGCTCCACGTATATTATTGAGGCTACCAACAGCAGTGGTCGAGCCACAGCCACCGTGGACGTCAACATCCTTGGTAAAGCTGACAGGAAAAAAAACAGTTTTCATTATTATTTTGTTAGTTTCTGCTAAATTCAGTTTAATTTATATTTTCCACACACAGACAAGCCTGGTCCTCCGGCAGCCTTCGACATCTCTGAGATCACCAACGAGTCCTGCTTCCTGGCCTGGAACCCACCACGAGACGACGGAGGCTCCAGAGTCACAAACTATATTGTAGAGCGCCGCGCTGCTGACAGTGAGATCTGGCACCGGCTGTCCTCCACCATCAAACAGACCACGTACAAAGCTGTGGGCCTGGTTAAGTTCAAGGATTATATCTTCAGAGTCTTTGCTGAGAACCAGTTTGGTGTCGGCCCATCAGCTGAACACCCACCCATCACTGCCAAATACCCCTTCGGTAGGTCACATGACGATAGGACCGAGGTTCATCACATGAATTAGTACTTTTGATGGAAAAGTGCTGCTTTCTTGCTGAAACTTAGATAACATATAGAAGTGCTACAGAAGCAGCAGGTAAAACACATTTGTGGCTCGGACCAACAAATTGAATTAATGTATTTCCCCAAATGTCAAATGATTCCCTCATTCATAATCTTGTTAATAATGACTCTGCATAACCCAACCACCTCCTTCCCTAAAGACCCCATTATTTCACCCCATTCAGTGCTAGTTAAAGCTCAACAAGGTTCATACAGTACAGGAACAAGGTTGAGGTCTGTGTGGAAGACATTTGTTACAATCATAAAAAAAAATCATTTGGTGTTTGGCTCCCTCTGAGGTTCAGGTTAAAAGGTCTTTTCTTGGTCAGGTGCAGCTCCAGGGCTTTTTGTGAGCCATCATATGGTTAAAAGTAACTAACCCCATCCCTCCTAAACTGTCAGACACTCCTGGAGCTCCTTACAAGCTGGAGGGTTCAGACATCGCCAAGGACTCGCTGACTCTGACCTGGTTGGAGCCTGATGAGGACGGAGGAAGTCCCATCACTGGATACTGGGTGGAGAGATATGAACCTGACCATGACAAATGGATCAGGTGCAACAAGCTGCCAGTCAAAGACACTAACTACAAGTGAGTCTAACTATCTGATGTCTGACGTACGTTCTACACTAAGATTCACTAAGACAGTTTTATTTCACTGTTATGATGTGACGGGTTTCCCTCTGCAGAGTCAAAGGTCTTCCCACCAGGAAGAAGTACAAATTCAGAGTCTTGGCAGAGAATCTGGCTGGCGTTGGAAAACCCAGCAAAGAGACAGACCCAATCCTTGTCAAAGATCCTATTGGTAAAATAACATTGGCTTATTAGCACTAGTTGTATATAGGAATATAAAGTCCTTTCAGAGTGTTAAAAACATCATGGTCGTTCCTCGTCCAGATCCTCCATGGCCTCCCGGTAAACCAACTGTGAAGGATGTGGCTAAGACTTCCTGCTTCCTGATGTGGACCAAACCGGAGCATGACGGTGGAGCAAAGATTGATGGTTACGTCATTGAGATGCTAAAGAGCGGTACAATGGATTGGATCCGTGTGGCAGACAACATCAGCTTCCTGGAGTACTTCCTGAAGGGCCTGATGGAGAAACAGGAGTACTCGTTCAGGGTGCGAGCCGTTAATGTGGCTGGAGAGAGCGAACCCAGCGAGCCCAGTGACCCAGTGCTCTGCAAAGAGAGACTCAGTAAGAAATGTTGATATTTAAAACACACAAACATGTCAAACGAAGCTGTAGATTACATGTGTGACAATCTAATCTATTAGAACAGACTCAGCATATCCAACAGTAGCTGTAGAGCAGACACGTCTAAGTCATGCTAAATATATCAAACATCAACAGAACATACCAAACATGTCACACTCTTGCCCTGGAACAGTAGATCAGACTGTAAATGAGCTGTAACACACTCCCTACATGCTGTGTGAAAGAGAAGCTCCACACTCTGCATGACAAACACTAAATTCTCACTGCAGATGTTTCTAAAGAAGCCTGACACGAAGCTGACTTCAGATTGTGTTTCCAAGCTGACATGATTATATCTCCTCAGACCCTCCTACCGCTCCTCGCTGGCTGGACGTCGCCAGCATCAGCAGGAACAGCGCTGATTTGAAGTGGACGGTCCCAGAACGTGATGGAGGTTCCCCCATCACCAACTATGTGGTAGAGAAGCGTGACGTCAGGCGTAAAGGCTGGCAGGCCGTGGACACCACAGTCAAGGAGGTGAAATACACTGTGACGCCACTCAATGAAGGATCACTTTACGTGTTCCGCGTGGCTGCAGAGAACGCTGTGGGTGTGGGACCGTTCTGCGAGATGGAGGACTCTGTGCTGGCTAAGGACACTTTCAGTAAGTTACAGAGGAATTATAGTTGCATATACTGTAGTTAAATCATTTTAGTAAGGAGAATGAAAAACACATTGTTTGGTCTGTTTTTTTTTTTCCAGCTACTCCTGGGCCACCATACGCCCTCACTGTCAGTGCCGTGTCCAAAAGATATGTGGACCTGCAGTGGGAGGCACCTAAAAACGATGGTGGTAGACCCATCCTCAAGTAGGTTTTCTCATCTAAATCATTACAAAATTAAATAATAGTGACCATGATGATTTGTAGCTCTTCTACTCAGTGTAACTCCTCTCTCCCATTTATCTGTTGTGTTTGATGTAGTTCTAAAATATTAATCAATTTCTCCATTAAGAATCCTTCAGCATTTCCCAGTAGTCCTGTGTTGGGATGGTACCTTCCCCTAGTTCCTCATAATATCTTTTTTATTTGCTGCTAACAGCATTTCCAACACTGCATGTTCCTACAGCAGCAGCAGGTTTATTTCAGTCGGTGCTGAGTATGAAGATGTGCCAACCTCTCGGTGTCTTCACCCTGCAGGTATTGCATTGAGAAGAAGGAGAAACTTGGAACTCGCTGGGTGAAGTGTGCAAAGACTTCAGGTCCAGACTGTAAGTACAGAGTGACAGACGTCATTGAAGGGACAGAGGTTCAGTTCCAGGTCTGCGCCGAGAACGAGGCTGGTGTCGGACACCCAAGCGAACCCACCGAGATCCTCACCATTGAAGATCCAACTGGTTAGTCCAGTACCAAAAGTCATCATAAGGTTTAAGCTGTACAGAACTAAAAGCATCTATCCTGTCCTCTCCAGGTGTCCCATCACCTCCCACTGAGCTGCACGTGACCGGAGCCAGCCGGGACTTCTTGGCCATCGCCTGGAAACCTCCTCAGAGGGACGGTGGCAGCCCCATCACCGGCTACCACATCGAGATGTGTGAGGCTGGGACAGAGAAGTGGATGAGGGTCAACTCTCGTCCAGTGAAGGAGCTAAAATACCGCGTGGAGGAGGGCCTGGTCCCAGAGAAGGAGTACATCCTGAGAGTGAGGGCTATCAACTTTGTCGGAGTCAGTGAGCCTTCTGACATCTCTGAGAACGTCTTTGCCAAAGACTCTGACTGTAAGAACATCTAACACTGTCCTTAAAGTAATGTTTCTTATTCAAAATCCTGTTAATAATTAGCATTCATACGTGTTTTGTTTTCCTGTGTATCCAGGTAACCCCACATTGGAGTTCCAGACTCTGGACCTGGTTGTTGTGGAGACAGAGAAGCTGCACATCCCAGTTCCCTTCAGAGCTGTCCCCGCCCCAAGAATCACCTGGCACAAAGATGGAAATGAGCTGAAGGCCGACGACCGTGTCGGCTTCAGGTCAGCGCAGCAGGAACATACTGGAGAAACTGAAACCAGAGACGAGTGTCTGCTTTTAGCTGTACTTAAATATACATGTTTTCCTTAACAGGAAGGAGTACACTTCCTGTCACCTGGAGGTTGAGAGCAGCCTTCATGCTGATGCTGGAGTGTACAAAGTGACTTTGGAGAACAAACTTGGAGCCGCCAGTGCCACCATCAACGTCAAAGTTATTGGTACTCATTCAAACTTTTGAGTACAGTTTCGACAATATTACAGAAGAGAGCAGCAGATTGTGTTGTAACATGTTTGTCTCTCTGTCTTCAGGTCTTCCTGGTCCCTGTAAGGAGATTCTGGCCTCTGAGATCACAAAGAGCTCCTGTAAAGTGACCTGGGATCCTCCAGACTATGACGGCGGCACCCCAATTCTTCACTACGTCCTGCAGGTCTGAGATGGCGACATGATTTTATGTTTCAGCTGCAGGGACAGTTCTGAATCTGACATCAGAGCCTCAAAAACATGTTTATTTGTTCGTTAATTTTACTTCTGTGGGTCTATGCAGCGACGTGAGGCCGGCAGGAGGACGTATGTCAATGTGATGTCCGGAGAGAACAAGGTGAGCTGGACCATCAAAGACCTCATCCCCAATGGAGAGTACTACTTCAGAGTCCAGGCTGTCAACAAGGTCGGAGGAGGAGAGTTCATCGAGCTCCGCAACCCGGTGATTGCTGAGGACCAGAAACGTAAGAACTTTGGAGTCATTTATTTACATATACAGCTTTACAAGCTGTGAGATACGTGCATCTAAAGAAGCCATCGACATTCTGGAAAATGCAGAACTTGCAGTTTTAGCCATAGCTTGGACTAAAAGTCCGAACCTTTTCATGCCTTTACATGCGCTGTACACATTTGTGCCACTCTGTCTTGTGATTTCTCAACTTTATGTCAGTGTAATATTAAATCACCGAGGTGACATTTGGTGAAATTATTTGTTTGTAAAAATGTTTAGCAGAAACTTTTTTTCCAAATTGGAAGTTTTTCATAAATATTTGGGAATTTGATAGAGAACATGCTACAGAACAGTTTTTATTCCTTAGACTTTTTGTCCTAGAAGGAATCTAAGTGAAACCTGACTCTCGTCATAGATGCTCCTGACCCACCGGTGGATGTGGAGACCCACAACCCCACATCCAGCACCATCACCCTGACCTGGAAGCCTCCAATGTACGATGGTGGCGCCAAGATCATGGGCTACATCCTGGAGAAACAGCAGAAAGGTGACGACAAGTGGGAGAGGTGCAATGACTTCCTGGTGCCTGTCCTGTCCTACACTGTTAAAGGCCTGACTGAGGGCAAGAGCTACGCCTTCAGAGTCAGGGCCGAAAACGCAGCAGGGGTCAGCGAGCCGTCACGCGGCACGCTGTTTGTCAAGGCCTCAGACGCCATCAGTAAGTATAATGTCAGCACCTGACACCTCTAAAGCTGTTCTACAGTCTCTGTCTCTTGACTGTAAGGCAAGGCAAGATTATTTTAATTCATTTATGAAGTATATTCATATACAAGGCAGTGTCAGAATGATTTTCAGACGCCAAACTAATCATTGAGCTGAAGAAGTGAAAATCTAGGTGCTAATCATGGTGACATGCTAAACACACACTAAGCTTCCAGAATGACCAACATATAATTGTCCTTCCTTTGGATAAAGGCAGGGAGGCCTTATCCCTCCGTTTCTGCAATTAACATTAAGCTAAATTAACCAGTAGCTGGTGTTATCATTCTATTTACTGTGCACACAGTAGATCCCTAAGTAAAATAAACACATCTCTGTAATCATTTAAAATAACCATATTTGTTCCATACTTTGAGTCACATTTTTTTATAACTTGGGAACCACCATGCTGTCAGCTGAACTTCCTCTTTCTCTTTCTCAGGTCCTCCAAAGGTTTTCTTGAGTGGCAGCCTGCAGTCCGGTCTCAGTGTGAAGCGAGGCTACGAGATCTGCCTGGATGCCAACATTTCCGGTGCGCCATACCCAGAGATCACCTGGTACTGGAATAATCAGGTGATCCGGCCTGAGCCGCTCCGCAAGAGACCTGAAAGACCCCTGAGGAAGAAGGTGGAGAAGAAGGAGGAGGAAAAGAAGGAAGAGGCCGAGAAGAAAGAGGTGAAGGAAGGAGAGGAGAAGAAAGAGGAAGAGAAGAAGGAGGAGGAGAAGAAGGAGGAGGCAGCAGAGCCAGAGGTGGAGGAGCCAGACTACCCAACAATAAATGAGCGTCTGACCATCAACAACAGTCGCAGGGGTGTGTCCTCTGTCATGATCCGGGACTCTGTTCGCGCTGATCACGGTGTCTTCATGGTGAAAGTGGAGAATGATCACGGTATCGCCTCAGCAACCTGCGAAGTCAATGTGCTCGGTGAGAATGATTTTTTTTTCATTCTGTGGTGTCTTGTGCTCAACGTCAAAGCCGTAGCTACATGTACATAACTAGAGCTGAAATGATAACGGTTGGTTCATCAGTTGAACTTTAATTCTTCATTTAAGCCATTTTTCAAGCAAAGATACCAAATATTGTCTAGTTCCATAAGAGTATCCATAAGGTCTTCGTCCTCTGTGGACTGTGGTGTGGTTCATATGTAATACAGCAAATGAAACAGCTAAGGGTTTTATGATAACACGTATGTGATTCAAAAGCTAAACTCCAAATAATCCATCTGCTGAAATCAGCTCAGAAAATAATCTTCTAACCACGGTAACATGTGGTTCAGTGTGGCTATTTTCCCTGCTTCATATGTCAAACGCTGTGAAAACTGCTTTTCTTCTATCCTACTCTGTGTACATCGTCAGTTCATTATTGCCATTAAAAAGTGTGTGACAGTGACCTCCAAGAAATTCCTGCTGGTCATTGTGGTATTTATAACATACACAGATTAAAATATATTTCTAGCCAAAAGAAAGACATAACAGTGGCGTACATAATTACTAAACTCAATATACTGTATGTACATTGTGTTTACAGTGCACGGAGAAATTAAAACTCACCTGAAAGAAAACATGATGCTTTTATAACATTAGAAACTTTATGAAAAATAAATATTTAGACAGAAATCAGATTGGTCTAATTAAAAAAATAATAAATCAGTACATATATTAAATGTTTGGCATATTGAATGGGTTAGATGAAGAATTGTACATGTAAAGACAAAAATACACACAAGTGATAAATGAATTCTTTTGTTGTTATTTAATACTGTCAGTGTCAGTAGATATTTATAAGGTCCAGTCTTTTAGACATTTGATTATTACCATTTGGTCTGTCCCCAGATACTCCCGGTCCTCCAGTAAACTTCACATTTGAGGATGTGAGGAAGAACTCTGTGATCTGCAAATGGGATCCTCCCCTGGACGATGGTGGCAGTGAAATCCTCAACTACACTCTGGAGAAGAAGGACAACTCAAAGCTGGAGTTTGGCTGGAGCTCTGTCACCAGCACACTGAGAGGATGCCGCTACTTTGTGCCCAAACTCATTGAGAAGAAGGAGTACATCTTCAGGGTTGTGGCTGAGAACAAGCACGGCTCAGGTCCACCCTGTGTCTCCAAACCACTCGTCGCCAAGAATCCTTTTGGTATGATATTTTTTATTGTAATGAAGAAAAGCTTATAAAATGTTCAGCGTTGTTCTGGATGATTCCAAAACCAGCAGCTTATTGTTTACAGGTCACTCAGAAATCCCATTCCTGGAGAATTGGACTTTTAAATAGCTCAAGAAATGAAGTATAATAATATTTGCTATGTGTTATCAGATATTTCGACCCTAGCAATGATCTGAACAAATACATTAGCAAACCAGAAAACAATTAAACTTAAGCAAATCTAATCTTTTCTGCTGCCCCATCCCCTCATTCTCCTCAGATCCTCCTGATGCTCCTGATAAGCCACAGGTTGACGATGTCACGGCCAACAGCATGCTGGTCACCTGGAACCAGCCTAATGACAACGGCAGCCCCATCATAGGATACTGGGTGGAGCGCCGTGAGATCAACAGCTCACACTGGGCACGTGTCAACAGGTGAGGAAACAACAATAAAAGATGTTTCCTCACTGAATTTGGACAGAGGCTCATTAAAACATTGGTATCGGATGATGTATGGGAAATGTCAAAGCATATTGCTGAATCTCCCCTCCTGTCCTGGTACTTAGGGAACTTGTCGCTGACACTAAGTTGAACGTCGGAGGTCTGCTGGAGGGACTGACTTACATCTTCAGGGTCGCAGCTGAAAACCAAGCTGGCCTTGGAAAATTCAGCATCCCCTCTGAACCCATGATGGCCCAGGCTTCAATCTGTATGTAAACACATCTAAACCATGTATTCAGTAAAACTCTATTTAGTGTTTTTTTTTGTTTTTTTTTTTTCATTTCTTTGAATGTTTGAATGTACTTGTTGAAAATACTCATAGTAATCAGAAACTTGGAGAAAGCTAGAATCAAGAAGAGGCAACGTAACGAAATGTGTTCAAGTTAAGTTGATATGTTTTTTTGTGACACTGCAGTGCCTCCAGGACCACCAATTGTCCGAATAGCAACAACCACAGACCACTCAATCGAAGTGGAGTGGGATCCACCTGTGGACAACGGCGGAGGAGAGATTGTGGGATATCATGTGGAAAAGGTTAGATCACGTCACTCCTGATACTTCTTCAGGTCTACTCACATTTGTTTCCAGCTTCCTGCCTATATTTGACACATCAGACTTTATCTACTCAAAACTCTCTTGATTTCAGTTCAGACTAATGTTTTGTTGTTTTGTGGTGTTTTTTTCAGTCCCTTCTTGGTTCCAAGGAATGGTCCAGGTCTACAGAGCATTCCCAGAGGAGCCGGACTTTCACTGTCTATGAAGTCCGTGAGGGAGCCAAGTACATGGTCAGGGTCATTGCCTGCAATGCTGCTGGAGAAGGACCACCAGGAGTCACAGAGGCTGTGATTGTCAGAAATCCTGCAGGTCAGCCAAAGAACCTAAAACAAGAATAAGCTAGATGTTGTCTAAGTGTTGTCTAACCTTTTTTACTTTTCTTCTTTGTTTGGTTGCTTCTTGCCATCCACAGAGAAGCCAGTGATTGAACTGGACCTCTCAGTCAAGAATGGTATTGTCATCAGAGCTGGAGAGACACTCCGTGTACCTGCCACAGTCACAGGTAAACCCTATCCATACATCACCTGGACAAAGGACGACCGTAAACCTGAGAAGGACCGTGTAGAGGTCCTCACCGAGGGCAATGACAGCATTCTTACAGTCCCAAAAATTCAGAGGAAGGATGCTGGCAAATACCAGATATCTGCTTGCAACCCCAGCGGTGTCAAGAATGCTTGGACCAGAGTGGAGGTCGTGGGTGAGTCCAGGAAGTCAACACGAGACTTAGTGATAAAAAGCGATAAACATCAACATGAAATTAAATGATGGTACAAAATGAAAAAAGAGCAATGATATTGTTTTATCTTTAGATACCCCTGGACCCGTCACAGACCTGAAGCCTGTTGTTGTCACCCGTAAGATGATATTCCTTAACTGGGACGACCCGGTAGATGATGGAGGCAGTGACCTGACTGGCTTCCTCGTGGAGCGTAAGGACATCAAGAAGGATACATGGAAGCAGCCCGTTGAAACTGTTGCATCCAAATGCGAGTGTACTGGTATTGAGGAGGGACAGGTGTACATATTCCGCGTCATTGCAAAGAACAAGTACGGCTTGGGCCAGCCCGTTGAGCTGCCACCAATCTTGGCGGTGGATGCACCAAGTGAGTCCTCAAATCACTTTTGATTCAGATATGACTCAGATATGTAGGAGCAGCATGATCTTTGTTGAAAAGTGATTTGTAATCGTGTAATCCTTTGGTGCTTCTGCAGCCCCACCATCAAACCCAGAGAAGTTCAACTACACTGACCGTACCAAGGAGTCCATCACATTCACCTGGAAGCCACCTCGTAATGATGGTGGCAGCCCCATACTTGGCTACTTTGTTGAAAAGAAGAGGCACGACCAGCAAGCCTTCGAGCCCTGTAACACCGAGATTTGCCCCAACTTGACCATGACTGTGACGGGCCTGGAAGAGGACTGGATGTATGAGTTTAGGATCAAGTGCGTCAACGCAATAGGAGAGAGTGATCCAACCATCCCATTAGCTGTGATCGTTCAAGATGATGAAGGTAAGGCTAAATATTCTAAAGGTTACTAATTCTATTTTCATATTAAACAGATAAGGACAGATTTTTCTTGAGGAAAACAAATTAGAACTGGTACTGTTTATATAGTAATTTTTCCTAGTGCTTTACAGTTTGACTATCATTTACCAATTCACACACACAAAAATTCCATTGACACCAAGCTACAAATCAAGTTGCTAGCCTAATCAGTGGGAGAAATTTGTCTTTTGCCTAAAAACATTTGGACACTGTCAAACTTTCAGCTGGATCAGACCAGTCAAACTACATCAAAACTTGTCTTCACCACTGTTTTTCTTTGTCTAATAAATTATTTTGATTCTGTTCTGTTGTTCAGTGGCTCCGGAGGTACACATGCTAAAACACTTTGAGCACGACTCAATTACCGTGAAGAAGGGTGAGCCCATTGAGATGCCTGCCGATGTCCTGGGCCTCCCCATCCCTACGATAGAGTGGTCCAAGGATGATGTATTAATTCCGAAGCCCACTGAGACTTTGCTTATAGACACGGAAGTGACCGGCAGGTTGAACTGCAAGACCACACTGACTATCCCATCAGCCAATAGAAGAGATCGCGGCACCTACGTTGTGACTGCCACAAACAACATGGGCTCAGCCAAGCACACCATTTACGTCATGGTGTTGGGTGAGTGGAAACATACAACATAGAGTCAAAAAAACAGGACATGCTGTTGAGTATCTGACACATAATCGAGGATAAAATAAGTGTTTAAATGAGAAAATAACTGAAGCTATGTTGTCTCCTTAGACCGACCAACTCCACCAAGGAATGTGACAGTGGTCAACGTCAAGTCTGAGTCTTGCTACCTCCAGTGGGATGCTCCAGTGGATAATGGTGGCAGTGATCTGACCAACTATATTGTTGAGAAGAAGGAAGTGACAGAAGAACTGGAGGGACAGGAAGCTGAGAAGTGGGAGGAGCTTACAAGCAGCATTGTTGAGAAGAAATATGGGGTTTGTTCAACAACATCAGCAACGACAAGAGTAATAATAGCATATTCATGAATTATTCATGGCCTTTAATTTACCTTAATTTTAATGTTGCTCACCTGTAGGCGTGGAACCTGGAGAATAACAAGACCTACATGTTCCGGATCCGAGCTCAAAATCGGTATGGTATATCTGACCCCTGCATGACGGCAGAAGTCAAGATTATAGACCCCTTAGGCCTTCCTGGCCCACCAGAGAAACCAACCATCACAGAGTACACCAAGGCCACCATGACGCTGACCTGGGAACCCCCCAGAGAAACTGGTGGATCTAGAATTATCGGCTACTGGCTGGAGAAGAGGGAGAAAGGCACCAACTACTGGGCCAAAGTCAATAAGACACTGATCACCAAAAGGGGCATGAAAGGCTGGGAGTACCAGGTGAGCTTCCGGGATGTGTCTTTTGTCTGATTGCCTGTACACTGAATGTACTTCTTAAAGAATGTAGAAAATGCATCTCAATTTGAACCCAAGCATGATATCTGGACAATTTTTAAATTCTTAAATCTGTCATAGGATGCTTTGTCACAGACAAGATTGTACCCATCATTTGCAGAACTTGTCTATTGTAGTCCATTAGAGAGGTCCATCAAAGACTAGTGTGGTGTTTTGTAGAGTTTCACAATGATATGTTGGGAAAAGCTGTAGCACATCTTTTGGAAGACGTTAACAATGGTTACTCAAAGCCCTTTATAGACCTTCAGAACTGTCCACCAAAGACCATGAGAAAGATTCTTCTTAAGGAAGTTTGTGGTTCTTTAAGAAGGTCTGTTTAAGCAAAAATATATTTTGCTTAGAAGACAAGGAACACCAGAAAAAAGTACATATTCTCCTTTCTGTGTCTCTCAGGCAAATCATCTGTTTGAAGGAACAGAGTATGAGTTCAGGGTTGCTGCCACCAATTCTGCAGGAACTGGACCATTCAGTGGACCATCTGACTCTGCCTTTGCTGTTGATCCAATTAGTGAGTGAAAAACCTTCTCTATGACCATACGATTCTCATAGCTGTTTGACCTAATCGGCAAACTAAAACTGATACTGTTTTTAAATACTGCTACTTTTCCATCTAGCTCCTCCAAGCATGCCTGCTGCGCCCGTGGTAGCTGATAAGACAAAGCACAATGTTACACTGTCCTGGAAACCACCAGAGAGTGACGGAGGAAGCCCCATCAAGGGCTACATCATCCAGATCCAGGAAGAGGGCAAATCAGATTGGGCAAGGGTGAACGACGCAGACACCCTGCACCCTACCACCGAGTTCACTGTGCCCACCCTACGTGAGCTGAAACGCTATCACTTCAGGATCATAGCTGTCAATGACATTGGCGAGTCTGACCCCAGCCCCAGCACCGGTGAAGTTCTGATTGAAGATATTCAACGTATGTCCAACTTTAAGGCCTCACTGCAACAAATAACAATAATGTAAATCATTATCCAGAGGATCTGATGTACGGTATTTCCTTCACTTATATTTTCACTGATATTTTTTACTTCACAGTTGCGCCTTCCATCACCATAGACATGATAGTCGATGATCTGCTGTACATCCGTGCTGGTGATCCAATCAGAATTCCTGCCACCATTAAAGGCCGCCCTGTCCCTAAGGTGACCTGGGACTTTTATGGTAAAGCCAAGACACACGTGAAGAACAAACTGCACACATTGCCCGTGGATTCAGAGGTGAGATCATCACAAAATAATGATATTGTCTTCTTGTTAAATCTTATTCTTACGGCACCTTTTCATTTCAGAAACACGTTTTAGTAAAGTATTCTAAAGATATCCTTGTTTAGTAGAATCCCAGAAATCAGCCAACACGAAAAGACTCATCTACTCCTGTTAATTCTAATCCCAAATGTGCAATTATAGTATGAAGATCAGTGGTGTTCATGTTTTATGGATTTTAGTTTAATTTTGAAATTGTTTCTACAGATTGAGTCCACAGACACCACATCTATTGTGACCATCCCTGTCAGTCTGAGGAGCCACTCTGGACGTTACACCATCACTGCCAAGAACAAGTCTGGACAGAAACATGTTAACGTTAGAGTCAATGTCCTCGGTATGTCTGTGTTGTTTGTACATAAACACCGCACACACTACTACTACTGCTACTACAACAACTCTGAGTGTGCTTTTCACTGAACAGAAGCAGTTGAAAGTGTCAGTACTTTGGTGTTATAGTTTTGTTTCTCTCTGGTTTCTGACTGTATTTCTTTCCTGGCTGCAGATGTTCCTGGTCCTCCAAAGGAACTGAAGGTTACCGATGTCACTCGCTCGACCATGAGGCTGATCTGGAAACTCCCCGACAACGATGGAGGAGAAAGAATCAAGAGTTATTTCATTGAAAAGAAAAGTCTCACAGACAAAGCTTGGACCAAGGTAAACATCGTTCTGTCCATTGCTGTTTCAGACTAGTTTCTATAGGCACTTTGATTTTCACAGTTATTTCAGTTTCAGTTGTCATTTTGTCAAGCTACTGACCATATATAAAATTTAATAAAAACAAGTAGAAAATAAATGTAATAACATAAAATAAATAAATAAAATAAAAAATTAAATAATTTTCTCTTACTACAAGCAAACACAAAACAGAAACACACACACAATTCAGCCAAAGATATGAGGCAGCTCAGTAGCAAACGTTCTCCATGTCTACCATAATGATAAAATGCTGTTAAGTAGTGTTTCATGTTTAGTGTGATTGGTGACAGATGAGAAACCACACTATTCCCCTAAATTCTGATTCTGTTAATTGAATCCAACATGAATTATGTCCTTTGTGATTGATTAAATGATTGACTGGTTGATTTGTTATCAGGTAAATGCAGCCTGCGCTAGCCAGGCCTACGTGGTTCAAGGTCTTTTGGAGGGTCAGGACTACCTGTTTAGGGTCCGAGCTGAGAACAGACTTGGATTTGGCCCATTCACAGTCACAACCGATCCCGTGCGAGCCCAAGATCCAATCTGTAAGGAAACACCTACTATTACTGAACTTACAGAGCGCAAACAGCCAAATCCATGCTGAGATTGTTCTGTTGATTATTGTCCTGTTCCTGTTCCTCAGATCCACCTGACCCCCCCACCAAGCTGAAGGTCAACCTGGTGACAAAGAACACAGTAACTCTGAGTTGGGAGCCTCCCAAGAACAACGGTGGCTCTCCAGTGAAGCATTACATCATCGAGCGTTTGAGCTGGGACACCAGCGGTAAGGAGAAAGAGACCTGGAAGCAGTGCAACAAAAGAGATGTGGAAGAACTCACCTTCGTGGTGGAGGACTTGAAGGAGGTGGGTCTAGATCAGAAAATGAAATGTGTATTAAGAGAAGTAAATCTATAGGTGTTATTAAAGAGAAGCTTGGCACAAAATCTATTTCCTTGCACTAATTAACATGTTTAGGGTTATTACTCCTACCAGTAGGAGCCAGAGTTATTACTGACACTGCTTGAGAAACACCAGTTAAACCAGTGGAGAGGTGAAGATTCCATCCCTCTGTTCCACTCTGCTGATACAGATATTACTGCACATTGATTGTTATGAACCACTGTGTGATAAAGATCATGATAAAGATGCTCCAGACCCAGACTCACTGTGGACTGTCTTACTGCTGATCTGCAGGGAGGAGAATATGAGTTCAGAGTAAAAGCCGTGAATGCTGCAGGAGCCAGTCGACCCTCTGCCACTGTTGGACCCATGGTCATTAAGGACCAGACATGTGAGTGGACGCCACATCACAAGCTGATCAGAAACCAATTACACTTAGTTTTGCTTTGTTGCACCTAGACATTTTCATAAAGCATGTAATTTCCTCCTGAAGGTGCTCCTACCATCCAGCTGCGTGAGGCCATGGAGGGTGAGGAGGGCTGTGATATCAGCATTGTGGCAAAGATAAGTGGCTGTCCATTCCCTACGCTCACCTGGCAGAAGGCCAGCCTGGCCAAACCTGGTGAGAAGACTGACGTACAGTACGACCAGCACATTAACAAACTGGTGACACAGGACAAATGCACACTGCTCATCCAGCAGGCCAGCAGGCATGACAGCGCCATCTACAGCCTGACGGCCAGCAATAGTCTGGGCACAGTCACCAAGGACATCAAGCTCTCAGTGTTCGGTGAGAAATAAACATCACATTTAATAAAAACAGTATTTTCGTTCATCATTTGCTGTGTGAAGATGTTAAAGTTAAAGTAGTGAACAGTCAGTTACAGTCTGAGATGACTGGATTTCTGCAGTCAGAACTGATACGTTGACGTTGATAGCTTCACATGTTGATGCTACATGAATGTTTAATTACACAACAAATATTACTGACTTCCTTTCTTCCCCCTGCAGGACCTCCTGGCCCACCTGTTGGACCAATCAAGTTCACTGAGGTGTTTGCAGACAGGATCGGCCTGGCCTGGAACCCCCCTACAGATGATGGTGGATCCAAGATCACCAACTATGTGGTTGAGAAGCGTGAGGACAACAGGAAGTCCTGGGTGCATGTCTCCAACGACCCTAAAGAGTGCGCATATGTGGTGACCCGGCTGACAGAGAACCATGAGTATGAGTTCAGAGTTATGGCCCAGAACAAGTTTGGAATTGGGCCCGCGGTGGTCAGCGAACCGGAGAAGGCCAGAAACCTATTTAGTGAGTGACATCTAAGCCCATGAATTAGTCCCTGTTTTTAATCCAAAACCACAAATATGTAATTCACTACAAACAGGCAGTAAACCTTCATATTTGAGTAGCTGGAACTAACAGATATTATATGGTATTATTATATTTGCTCAAAAAACGAACACAGCTGATCAATCTTTGATGAACTGGTAATTGTTGTAACGTGTTTTGTTTGTAAAAAGGTTCATATTTATGTTTGAGTTTTGGATTAACTGAACTGAACTGTTGTTTTATAATGAGAGATATTTAAAGGTTTCATTTTATTATAGCATACAGCATATTAGAGCTGTAAATGATCTTTACTTTACTTTACTTTACTTTATTTTACTTGGCAGATACTTTTATCCAAAGCGACTTACAAGGAGAAGACACAAACAATTACCATTCGGGTTCTGTAAATACTGAGTTACTACAAACTAAGAGCCCTGATAAGACCCAACTTGTAAAGATAAAGAACATGCTAGGAATTGTTAAGTGCTAGACAATTTTGTGTGTGTGTGTGTGTAAGACTCATTTGAAATACTTTTTAGTGAGTTTTCAAATGTTTGATAAATTTGTTTGTAGATCTACAAAACTTTGATTCAACATATCAACAAAAGTAAAATTACTAACTTGGTTCCAAGGTGTTAGAGATGTTAAATGTTAACATTGAACAAATCCACATAAACGAAACAATGTTTAGTTAACTTGTTGTTTATTGGAAGAATATTATCTTGGAGAGTTTAAAATGATAAACTCGTTTCAGATTGTTGTTAAGTCAGTTCAGTAAGCTCACAGTAATTGTTATGCTCTAACTGGTACTATGGTACATTTACTACTCGATATCAGTATCTGATTCCCACTGCTGATATATGGATTATTCATTACCTTCTTCTTGCAGCTGTCCCGGGTCAGTGTGACAAACCGACAGTAACTAACGTCTGTTTGGAGTCGATGACGGTCAACTGGGACGAGCCCAAGTACGACGGCGGCTCCCCCATCACTGGATACATTGTTGAGAAAAAGGAGACAACTGGCAAACGCTGGACCCGCGTCACTCGTGACCCAATCCGGGCACTGCCACTGGGCAACAATTGGGACGTCACCGGCCTGCTGGAGAACTCCTTGTACCAGTTCAGGGTGATCGCTGTGAACGCTGCCGGCTGTGGTCTGCCCAGCATGCCCTCCGACCCCATACTCTGCAGAGACCCCATCAGTAAGACAAATGTTGCAGTCAGTGGTTCAGCAGAGCAGTTTAACCAGGACTAGTTTTCTTATGAAAATGTTTAAGCCTGAACTTTGAAAGAGAAAAATAAACCGGGTCAGAAAGAATAAACCTCAACAGTGATATAAACGTTTTTCACTCAGCACTTCATCACGTTCATAAACATTAAATAAATACAGATGCATAGATCATTATATATAGTTATAGAAATAAAAAGAGAAACAAATTATTTTATTTATTGTAGTTATTTATCTTACTTAACTGTTTTTATTATTTAATTTAATCCCTTGTACTTTAAAGTCAGAAACATTTTTCGAAAATTTCTTAAAAATGTGAAGACAGAACTTGACGTCTGTAACAACCTGATGTTATTGTTTGACTGAGTTTTAATTTTTTTCATAAATGCTACTGACTAACACATCAGGCTGATGTTAGAAAGCTGGTTAACTTGATGGCTCAAAGGATTAGTGATGTATAAACTTTAGAAATACAGTAAATAAGTTACAAATAGTCATAATAAAGTAAAGTAATAAGTACAAAACAATGAAAAAACACGTAAATTATTAATAATCATTAGTTAGTGAATCTTTACAGTACATCTGTATCTGTGTGTGCACAGAGCCTCCTGGTCCACCCACTCCGAAGGTGACAGACTGGACGAAGTCGACTGTGGAGCTGGAGTGGATCCCTCCTGTAGTGGACGGAGGGTCAAAGGTCACTGGGTACATTGTTGAGTTCAAAGAAGTGAACAAGGAGGAGGAGGAGAAGAAAGCTCAGAGGAAGCTGCTGCTGAGCGTAGCTGAAGAAGAGAAGGAGCCTGAGGTCGAGGAGGGCTGGCAGAAGGTGAAGTCTATACGTAAAAGACAACAAACGGCTGCTGAGGCTGTGTCAACTAAAGAAATATTACATTATTAATCAAAGCACAGCGTCATCAAACGTCTGCAGTATGTCTATACAGACGTAACCGCTTTGCTGATCAACAAAAACATAAAGACATTACATTTAACCTTTGTGTTTCACTTTGCATGTATATTATATATTTCATATATTATTCCTGTTTTTGGAATTCCTCAAAAAATTAAAAGCTCCCGAGGTGTTAATGATTTTATCTGTCCAGGCCAAGGACACAGAGATCAGAGGAACCAAGTTTGTGGTGGCTGGTCTGAAGGAAGGTGGTCTGTACCGCTTCAGAGTCCGCGCAGTGAACGTTGCTGGAGCTGGAGACCCAGGACTTGTGTCTGAGTTGATCGAGGTCAAAGACAGAACAAGTAGGGCACTCATCCATCTTTAACTGTCAGGCAAGTTACTGCTGATAAAACATTTCCTAAAAAACAAATTGTCTCCTCCTTGACCAGTTCCCCCTGAGATGGACCTGGACGCCTCAGTCAAGGAGAAGATTGTGGTCCATGCAGGGGCCACCATCCGCATCATCGCTTACGTATCTGGAAAGCCTGCTCCACAGATCACATGGTGCAGAGATGATGGTGAGGTGCCCAAAGAGGCTGTAGTGGAGACGACGGGCATCTCCAACTCACTGGTCATCAAGAACTGCAAACGTCAACACCAGGGCATGTACACACTGAGCGCCAAGAATGAGGGAGGAGAGAGGAGGAAGGTTGTTATTGTCGAGGTCCTGGGTGAGTCATCTTCTGAAAACATGAATGTGTTATAAAAAATGTCTCCAGCTTCTTGAGTCTGTCACTTTTTAAAAAGCTATAATTTATATCCATTCTTTCACTGACCTGTTCTTCCTCCCTCCAGATGTCCCCGGACCCGTCGGTCTGCCCTTCGCTGGCGAGAATCTGACCAATGACACCTGTAAGTTGACCTGGTACTCCCCTGAGGACGATGGTGGTTCAGCGATCACCAATTACATTATTGAGAAGAGGGAGTCAGACCGCATGGGCTGGACTTCTGTGTCCTACACGGTGACGAGGAACAACGCCATTGTGCAGGGACTCATTGACGGCAAAGGCTACTTCTTCAGGATCGCAGCTGAGAACATCATTGGCATGGGACCTTTCATTGAGACCGATAAGATGGTTCTCATCAAGGACCCCATCTGTAAGTCTGAAATATTAGAGATGTAGGAGTTCTTAGTGATTTCTTTCTTACTACAAAGACCTCATTCACATTCAGAATTTGGGTCAGAATATTCACTCAAAAAACAACCAAGTAGTTAAATACAAAAAACAGCTTAAACTGTAATCACACAGTTTTAATATGTAATATATCTTCTCTATTTGTTTGTTTCCCCTGCAGCCGTCCCAGAGCGCCCAGAGGACCTCATCATCACCGCTGTTACCAAGGACTCCATCTCTGTTGCTTGGAGACCACCCAAGTACGATGGCGGCGCCGAGGTGACCGAGTACATACTTGAGTCCCGTATGATCGGTCGGGACAACTTCACACGAGTAGGGGGAGAAGACAAGCGGATGGACAGGAAGTTCACACTGACTGGACTTAAGGAAGGCTCGAACCACGAGTTCAGAGTTTCCGCTGTCAACCAGGTGGGACAGGGCAAACCATCTTTCGCCACCAAACCTGTGCAGTGCAAGGACGAGCTCGGTGAGTGACAGCAACATAATGTATTTGAACAAAACTAAACATGTATATATGGGCAGCATGATCGCTCAGTGGGTAGAGCAGTCGTCTTCCAACCCAACGGTCAGCGCTTCGATTTTCAGTCCCCTCGAAGCTACATGTCAAGGTGTCCTTGGACAAGACACCAAAACCCCGTAGTAGGGCTGACACAGGTCTAGCAGCTGTCCAAACAACAATTTCTCCAAGGGGATCAATAAAGTATTAATTATTATTATTATTATATATATAAAACACCAATATACAATTGTTGTTCATTATCTGAACACATAACTTTTTTTTCAGTGATTTCATTTTCACATTTATCAGACAATACCAGATAAGCAACTTATATAATGTGCTTCCCTAACAAAACATCACATACAGCTTTACACAAAAGTATAAACTAAAATTTAAATCTATACAAATTGTTTGTCCCCCCAGAGCCACCAACTCTGGACTTGGAGTTCAGGGAAAAAATGTTAGTAAAGGTGGGAGACAGCTGTACACTGTCAGGACGCTACAGTGGCAAACCAGCCCCATCAATCGCCTGGACGAAGAACAATGAGGAGCTGAAGGCAGATGAGGAGATCAGCCTCCACAGTACCGCCCGCCACCTCAGCCTCAACATCAGCAAAGTTAAGAGAGAACACAGCGGCTGCTACTGCGTCAGTGTGGAGAATGCTGCTGGAGCTCGCAAAGGAATCTGCACCATCACCGTGGTCGGTAAGTCGGCAGTATGCTGCATTAACACTGTGATTCACACGTAGATTTGTTTTTATAGTACTTCACCAAAACAATAAAACTGTCATCAAATAGCAAGAACCCAAGCCGGAACTAAAAAATGTTGTAAAACTGATCTTCAAACAAATAGTTAATGGTTTGATGTTGTCCCTGAACTGAACCTAAATCAACCAGGATTTTAAAATCCAATAACAAATTATGAAAAAGACAATTGAGATTCTGGTATTAAATAAATCTGGAGAGTCACCTGTAGGAATGCTTCCTCCTGTCAGACCGCCCACAGCCTCCACAGGGCCCCGTGGTGTTCAACGAGATCTACAGGAACTACATGGTGATCTCCTGGAACCCACCACTGGATGATGGAGGCTGCGCAGTCTCCAACTACATCATTGAGAAGAGAGACACCAACAGAGACCTGTGGATGCCAGTCACCTCATCCTGCACCAGGACCAGCTGCAAGGTGAGCAGTGCATAGTTTAATTAGAGGAAATGTGCAACATTAAAACAAAAGACTTAGGCAACCAAAACCTAAAGACGATCACTGTATTCTTATTGATTTAACATGACTGGGACTCACAAATTTACTCATACTGGTGTCATTACAATACATGACTTTCAGGAATGATATGAAAACAAGTTCTCAAATCTTAAATATTTAAACACAAACAAATGGACAGGAAGCTAAATAGAATCTAGTGTAAAAGTGATGTGTTTTTAATTAAAACAGGTCAAAATTTGAAAAAGTCCAAATTTGGAGTCTGGCAAGATATTTGAGTACCTGATTTTTGAAACTCAGTGCTTCAGACTTGTGCAGTCTCTGTGTGAACTGACATCCTCCTCCTGCTGTGTGTTGTTTCAGGTGCCGAAGCTGATCGAGGGTCGTGAGTACATTATCAGGATAATGGCTCAGAACATGTACGGCATCAGTGACCCCCTCCTGTCTGCAGAGAGCAAAGCTAGAGACATATTCAGTAAGTCCTGATAAACACACATTCAGAGATGCTCACTCATGTGTAGTAAAGTGACGCAGTGTCTGATCAATGTGACTATGCTTGTTTATCTCCAACACAGAGGTGCCCGATGCTCCTAAACAGCCTATAGTGAAGGAGGTTTACCACGACTCTGCCCTGATCAGCTGGGAGCCACCTGCTGATGGAGGAAAACCAATCACAGGCTATATCGTGGAGAGGAAGGAGACCATGGCCAACAGGTACACCAGGACACACAGCACTAGAATGTTAGGAGGAGTTTGAAGTAGGACATTATGTCCCCAGATTTAAAAATGGGCAGCTAACAAAAAACTTTTGATGAAAGTTCATTTTTAATTCTTTGTTCACTTACTTAAACTGTAAAGTAATCACCTGATCACCACTAAGCTACTGGGTATCAACTGTGTGCTTCAATAAATAATGTTTAAAGCTGCACAGCACAGTGTAATTAAATGATATCTTAGGAAAACTAAACCTGAGCATTGTTTATGTCCAAGAGTTAATGGTCTTTCACTTTATCTCTTACAAATATCATAAAATGTGAAATATCAATGCTGAAATATAAAATATGATCAAGTTTTTAAGTGGTAAAATATAGGTTGTTGTGTTTCTACCTCTAGGTGGGTGCGCTGTAACACAGAGAGAATCCATCCTAAGGTGGAGTACTGGGTTTCAGAGCTGCTGCAAGGCTGCGAGTATGAGTTCAGAGTCAGTGCTGAGAACGAGGTGGGAGCCGGAGACCCAAGTCCACCATCCAAACCAGTCTTCGCCAAAGATCCCATTGGTGAGCTTATCACGTACAATAACATTTCTTTTCACTGCTATTGTGACCGGTGGAGTTTCTGCGTTGTGTTTGAT
>JAUBNQ010000013.1:761051-813044 GCA_032353495.1 Ctenopoma kingsleyae
GGCTTGGAGGTATTAACAGTCAGGTATAACAGAAACAGTTAAGGGCTCGGAACAGATTTTGTGTAATTATAACTAAACTATAAGAATAATCCAAATTAACCCGGTTACACTATCACTGTGCCAACCCACCATAAGAATTCCTCTCTCTTTTGCCACAGTGAAACCAGGTCCACCCGTAAATCTTGAGGCCATTGACCACACCAAAGAGTCAGTGACCCTGTCCTGGGAACCGCCAACCGACACCGGCAGAGGAAAGATCTTTGGATACTTGTTGGAGTTCCAGAAGGCTGGAGAGGAGGAGTGGCAGAAGGTGAGGCAATTCACCAACTACAATGAAGTGAAGCAGATCACTGTGACGTGGTCTCTAAGGATTCTCGCTTTGATTTCAATGTCACCATAACGTTTTCACTTAATCTCTAAGTGAAATGTGATATTGAAGTCTCCTGCTGCTGTCTTTAGGTAAACCACACTCCAGACTCCTGCCAGGAGACCAAATTTAAGGTGATTGGCCTGACTGAAGGTGCTCTGTACCGCTTCAGAGTTGTGGCAGTCAACGCTGCCGGAGAGTCTGACCCAGCTAATGTGAAGGAGCCAATCAAAGTGCTGGACAGACTTGGTGAGTTGTTAAGTCAATGGTACAATATTATCTGAATCATTTTAACTTTGATTTAAGAAGTGCATTATGCACTAAATGTGATGTTAGTGTTAATTCACCTTTTAATGTCCCTCACACCCTTCTGCTACACTGTTGTGTAGAAGCCCCAGAGCTGATTCTGGATGCAGGAATGACCCGAGAGGTGAAAGCCAGGGCTGGCACTCACATCACTTTGATGGCTACCATCAAAGGTGTCCCATTCCCTACCGTCACCTGGAAGAAGAATGATGCTGAGGTTCCCACTAGGGCAGACATTGAGACCAACCAGACAGGCACCAAGCTGGAGATGAGGTTCTGTAACCGTGGTGATTGTGGAGATTACACCTTAACTGTAGAGAACCCAGCTGGATCCAAGACTGTCACCTGCACTGTGCTGGTGCTCGGTAAGAATTGCAGGAAACAGTTTCTGTCTTGAACACAAGTGCACTTGTGCTCTTTTGTATGTGTTTGTTTTGAAACCTTTTGTGAAGATAATGAGTCTTCACTACGATTTCTGTAACGCATTTAGGAAATTGTATTTTGTATCTGTCACTAATAAGAAATCAAATCAAACTTTCAGACAAACCTGGTCCAATCCAGCACCTTCGGGTGTCAGACATCAGGAGTGACTCTGCCTACTTGTCCTGGAAAGACCCAGAGGACAGCGGTGGCACTCGCATCACTAACTTTGTTGTGGAGAAAAAAGACACAGCATCCACCCAGTGGATTCCTGTCTGTGCCACTTCCAAGAAACGCAGCATGACACTGAAACACCTGATGGAGGGCACATCTTATACATTCAGAGTCGCTGCTGAGAACCAGTACGGCCGCAGCGAATTTGTGGAGACACCAAAGGCCATCAAAGCAATGAACCCACTGTGTGAGTAACATTCAGCTAACACTTCAGCAGTGAATTGTTTTGAACTGAGTGTAGAGCATGGTGTTTTCACACAGAGATAACAGAAAAGTACATTTTCAAGGGACTACTTGGACATTACAGTACAGTTAGTGTCAGTATTACTGTACTTATCAAAAGCATTTGTTTCTCAAAAACAACAATTCTATTGAGAACAGTCAACATTGTGACTGCTCAAACTTACAGGTTCAAATTTAAATGTCTTTTTCCCCATCCCACCAGTTCCTCCTGGTCCTCCCAAAGACCTCCACCATGTGGATGTGGATAAGACTGAGGTGTGGTTGGTCTGGAACTGGCCCGACCGAAATGGAGGAAGTGAGATTACAGGCTTCCTGGTGGAGTATCAGGAAGAAGGAGCAAAGGAATGGGAGGAGTGGAAGACCGTCAGCATCCCTGAGAGCCATGTGACAGGACTGGAAGAGGGAAAAACCTACCGTTTCAGAGTGAGAGCTGAGAATGCCATTGGGCTCAGCAGACCAGACACCACTGTGCCTATCCTCTGTCAGGAGAAACTGGGTGAGCTAAGTATAAAGCACTTCAGGCTGGATCAAATTATACTTTTTCAGTTTTTATGTGTATCATCAGTATTGATGCAGATGTACAGTAGATCTTGCTGTAGCTATTTTATGTGCCTTCTCTTGGTACTTGACATAAGTTGATCCATTGCCAATGCGCAAAACATATATAGTGCACCTCTTTCTGGTAAAGCCAGTTTATCCAGTTATTTCAGTGTTATATTAAGTTTTATTAAAAGAGTGGAGTAATGTCCTTTGTCTGTGTGTCCACAGTTCCTCCATTTATAGAGGTTGATGTTAAACTCACTGAAGGCATCATTGTGAAGGCTGGCACCACCATCAGATTGCCAGCTATCATGAGAGGAATCCCTGTCCCCACTGCCAAATGGTCCACCGAGGGAGAAGAGCTCATCAGCAAGGGAAATGTCAAGATTGACACAGACAATTTCTCTACTGTGCTCAACATTAATGAGTGCACCAGAAACCACACTGGCACCTACCTGCTCACCGTGTCCAACCCAGCTGGTACCAAGACAGCAGCCTTGAATGTCACTGTGCTGGATGTTCCTGCTGCTCCCATTGGACCTCTCAACATCCTGGAGGTCTCTCCTGACTCTATGATGATTGAATGGCGTCCTCCTAAGGATGATGGTGGCAGCCCTGTCACCAACTACATTGTGGAGAAAAGGGAGTCCAACAAGGAAACCTGGGGAGGTGTGAGTTCCGGCAGCCTAGCCACTCAGCTTAGGATCACACGCCTGCAGAAGGGAGTGGAGTATGTGGTTCGCATTCGTGCTGAAAACAAGATGGGCATTGGTGCTCCTCTTGAGAGCAAGCCCACTGTTGCTGAGCATTCTTTCATGGCACCCAGTGCCCCTGGTAAGCCACAGGTCTCTGATGTCTCTGAGGATGCTGTTACAGTGGGTTGGACCATGCCTCTGTCTGATGGTGGCAGTCAGATAACTGGCTATATCATTGAGCGCAGACACAAGGGAGGAAAGTGGATACGTGTTAACAAGACACCCACCAGGGACCTGAGGTACAGAGTCCTGGGTCTGTTTGAGGGCAGTGAGTACGAGTTCAGAGTGTTTGCTGAAAATATCGCTGGCTATAGTGGCCCCTCTCCTATCTCTGACCCCTGCAAGCCCTGTAGGCCCATCACCGTTCCCAGTCCTCCTGTCAACCCCAAAGTTAAAGATTACAGCAAGACCACTGCTGACCTGGTGTGGACCAAACCCACCAAAGATGGAGGTAGTCCCATCTTGGGCTACACAGTGGAAATGAAGACAGCAGATGCAGAAGAATGGAAGAAAGTGAACCTGGATGACTTCATAAAGCAGTGTGCCTACAGAGTAAAGGGTCTGCAAGAGGGCGTGACCTACAGATTCAGAGTATATGCCTCAAACATGATTGGAGATGGAGAGCCCAGAGAAATCCCAGAGTCCATCACTGCCCAGGATATCCTCATTCCTCCCGAGATTGAAATGGAGGTCACATGCCGTGAACGCATCACTGTGCGTGTTGGACACAACATCAACGTCATTGGCTATATCAAAGCCCGTCCTGACCCCGAAGTGCTTTGGTTAAAAGAGGAGACTGTTCTGGAAAACAACAAGCGTGTCACCATTATTCAGAACTTCCCTGTGGTGCAGCTGAGGATCAAGGAAGCCATGAGAACAGACCATGGCAAATACATTCTGAAGGCTTCAAATGAGGGTGGTGAGGCTTCCTGCACAATCACAGTCAATGTGCTAGACAGACCCAGTCACTGCCAGAACCTGCACACAACCTATGTTACCAGGGACTCGTGCATGATAAATTGGGAGGCTCCTAAGGACAACGGTGGATCTGAGATCACTAACTACATAGTAGAGTGTCGTGAACCCAGCATTAGCATGTGGTCTATGATTTCGTCCAGCTGCACAAATCGCAAGATCAAGGCCAAGCTGATGGAGGGCCATGAGTACCTGTTCCGTGTCTGTGCTGAGAACAAGTTAGGACCAGGACCCTCTGTGGAGACTAAGACCCCTGTGTTGGCTATTGATCCCATCGAGAAACCTGGTGAGCCTGAGAACTTCAGAGCCACTGACATTGGTAAGAACTATGTCAATCTGAGATGGAGGAAGCCTGACTATGATGGTGGTAGCCCCAACCTTTCCTACAACCTTGAGTGCAAAGCCAAAGATGCTGAGGAATGGGAGAAACTCAATACTGGAACTCTTACCAACACCTTCTTCCTGGCTGACAAGTGTGTAGAGAACCAGACATACACCTTCAGGTAAGTTACTGCATTTTTACTTTTCAATTCTTAAGTTGTTTCTTCCCTGAGAAAATTTGGTCTTTGAATATTAGTGTGATGGAAACTATAATCATCCTTATTTGTTATTCAGGGTGCAGACTGTCAATGAAGGAGGAGAGAGTGCCTGGGTAAGACTTGCAGATATTCTGGTGAGGGAGGAGATCCAGAAGCCAGTCATTGACCTGAAGCTGGCTGGAACTGTGACAGTGAAAGCCGGAGAGTCAGTCAGAATGGAGGCTGCACTGAGAGGAAAGCCCCAGCCTGAGGTCAAATGGATAAAAGACAAGGCTGTTGGAGATAACCCCAGAATCAGCTGTGAGACTGGCCCAGACTATTCCAAGTTCCTTATGACCAAGGCCAGACGCACTGACACTGGAAAGTATATTATTACTGCCACAAACTTAGCTGGCACCTTCACAGCATATGCCAACGTTAATGTCCTGGATGTCCCTGGGCCAGTGAGGGATCTCAGGATTACTGGCATTGGTGCAGACAAATGCAGAGTGGTGTGGGATGCTCCAGAGGATGATGGAGGTTGTGAAGTGGACAGCTACATCCTGGAGAAATGTGAGACTAGGAGGATGGTCTGGTCCACATACTCGGCCTCTGTAGTCACACCGTACTGCAACGTCACTCGTCTGGTAGAGGGCAATGAATACATCTTCAGAGTGAGGGCTGAGAACAAGATGGGAACTGGACCTGCCATGGAGAGCAAACCTGTCACTGTCAAGACTCAGTTTAACAGACCTGGACCTCCTGATGCTCCAGAGGTCACCAAGGCAAGTGAAAGAAACATAGTTTAAATTTTTTGTTTCAAGTTTTACTTTTCAAGAAATCAAGTTTCTCTATTACTCACACAAGAACTATTTTATGCAGGTCAGTAAAGATGAGATGACGGTGGTCTGGGCACCTCCTGAGAACGATGGAGGAAAGTCAATCACTGGCTACATCCTGGAGAGGAAAGAGAAGAGAGCCGTGCGATGGGTGCCATGCAACAAGAGCCCCATCTCCGAAAGACGCATGAAAGTCACCAACCTGATTCCCAACCATGAGTATCAGTTCAGGGTGAAGGCTGAAAATGAGGTTGGCCTGGGAGAGCCCAGCAAACCCTGCAAACCTGTTGCAGCCAAAGATCCCATCGGTGAGTTTACAGTTTCTGTCACAGCTCGAGGTAAACCACAGGAAGCCTATGATTATTAATGATGGCCTATCCCATATGTCTTCTGATGTTTCTGTATTTATTGAACTTTGTTTTACTGTCTATACCTGCAGAACCCCCTGGCCCCCCAGCAGGCTTGAAGGTGGCTGATAGCACCAGGACCTCTATCACCCTGTCCTGGTCTAAACCTGTGTATGATGGTGGTGCCCCAATCATTGGCTACAGCTTGGACATGAGGCTGAAAAGTGAGGCAGACCCTGAGAAACCCACAGAGGGCTGGAAAAGAATTGACACTCGCGGCCCATTGGTGCTCACAGAGTTCACAATTGGCCAGCTGGATGAGAAGCAGGAATATGAGTTCAAGGTGTCTGCCCAAAACCAGGTGGGCTGGGGACGTCACGCCTATCTAAAGGAAGCTGTCTCCCCCAAGGAGGTCATAGGTAAGAATGGATCATTACTACAGCCAATAGTAGCTGTGCCTTGATAAATTGTTTTACACAACATGATGAGTAATTGCTTACTGCTGATTTTAACAACAATGTGTTCCCGTGGCAACAGAGGCTCCAGAGATAGAACTGGATGCCAGTCTGAGGAAAGGTCTGGCTGTCAGAGCTGGCTGTCCAATCAGGCTTTTTGCTGTTATCAGAGGAAGGCCCTCCCCCAAGATTACCTGGAAACGCCTGGGCGTGGACAATGTGGTCCGCCGAGGTCATGTGGACCAGGTTGATACTATGTCCTTCCTGGTAATCCCTGAGAGCACTAGAGAGGATTCAGGGAAATATTCGCTGACCCTGTCCAACTCAGCTGGAGAGAAGGCTGTGTTCGTCCGTGTAAAAGTCTTAGGTGAAAAACAGAAAACTAATGTTATTTTTACTACTTGTTTACAGTCATTTTCACTTGTAATGGAACTGTACAATCAAAGTAATTCTTAAATGAATCCTCTCCAGACACTCCTGGTCCTGTTGGTGGCTTGGAAGCAACCGACATCACAAAGACCACAGCTCAGCTGTCCTGGTTACCACCAGAGAATGATGGTGGCAGTCCAATCCTCAATTACATTGTGGAGAAAAGGGAAGTGGATAGGAAGACCTGGACCAAGTGTGTAGAGGACCACAAGAAGACCAGCTTTAAAGTGACAAACCTGACACCTGGCATTGAGTATTACTTCAGAGTCATGGCTTGCAACAAGTATGGAATTGGAGTTCCTCAGGACTCACCCAAGTCCTACCTGGCTGTTGACCCCATAAGTGAGTGTCACCACAGACTGTGTAAATAAGGTTCAGCATATTATCCCTTATTTCTCTGCCTGGTCCTTGTCCTTGTTGTTTACTTTTCTTAACACCTTCTTTGTGTTGTACCCAGGTGAACCAGACCCTCCAAAGAAGATGGACGTGTTAGAGATCACCAAGAACAGTGCCACATTGGGCTGGCTGAAGCCACTCAGAGATGGAGGAGCCAAGATCAATGGTTACGTGGTGGACTATCAGGAGGAGGGTGCACCAGAAGACAAGTGGACACCTTACTCTGTTGTTAAAGATCTGACCATTGTGGTGGTTGGTCTGAAGGAAGGAAAGAAGTACAAATTCAGAGTGGCAGCCAGAAACTCAGTGGGAGTCAGTTTGCCCCGAGAGGCAGAGGGAGTGTTTGAGGTCAAGGAGCAGCTGAGTGAGTAAACTGGACTAAAAACATACCTCAGACTTTACAGACAGACTGATACTGAAATAAAAACACTGAAGTTGAAGTCATTTCATTAACTGATCTCTTGATGTTTCTTATCCTTCCAGTGGCTCCTAAGATTATCCTGCCTGACATTGTAACAGTCAGAGCTGGATCTAAGTTGGTGATCGAGGCTATTGTCGCAGGTAAACCTGCTCCCTTCTGCAAGTGGAAGCAGGGCAATGAAGATGTGTTGACGTCTGACCGCCTGTCCATTGTAAAAACACTGACAACCTGCACACTTATCATCAAGAATGTGACAAGGAAAGACAGTGGCTACTACAGTCTGTCAGCTGAGAACAGCACTGCCAAAGTAAACCAGATCCTCAGAGTCACCGTCATGGGTCAGTTTGAACAATATACATTATTGAGGCTGCAGGTTCTATCTATTTATATCCAAGTCTTGTAGTTATAAGATTTGGATATAAATCAGTGACTGTTCAGGGATGTATATTTGTCTTTGCCATGATTAGTGACTCATCCTCTGTTGTTGTGCAGACATTCCTGGACCACCTGAAGCTCCTCTAGAGATCACAGAACTGGACATTGACGCTTGCACACTGCTCTGGAACTCCCCACAAGAGGACGGCGGTAGCAACATTAGTAACTATATTGTGGAGAAGTGCGACATCAGTCAGGGTGACTGGGTCACTGTGTCTACATCCTGCACCAAAACCAGCTTCAGAATGACCAAACTGACTCCTGGCAAAGAGTACTGCTTCCGAGTCCGTGCAGAGAACAGGCTAGGCATCTCTGAACCCATCTACTCTGAGAAAATGATTGCGAGATATCCATTTGGTGAGTGGAAGCCTAGACAATATATTTTTAGCTCAATTACTGGTAATAGTAATAGTACTGATAAGGCTAATAGTACAACTTCCATATGATACACAGTTTATATGGAATTTCAGTCTTGGCCAGATATTATATGGAAACTTGTCTTCTTTCTAGTTTGGTTGGTCCTACAAGTTCAGTTGCTATGAACTTCAAGACAACCTCACCATAATCACTTATAGTCTTGACTTGATATATTGTATATTAAATGTTTTGTTTTTCCCCAAAGATCCTCCCAGTGAGCCTAGAAACCTACAGATCAACAATGTCAACAAGGACTTTGTCATCCTGTCATGGGAACGTCCCAGCAGTGATGGTGGCAGCCCCATCACTGGATACTACATTGAAAAGAAGGAGAGGAACAGCCTTTTGTGGGTGAAGGCAAATGAGTCTGTGGTCAAAGCCACTCATTACACATGCACTGGCCTGATTGAAGGCTTGGAGTATACCTTTAGAGTGTCGGCTCTCAACCAGGCTGGACAGGGAAAGCCCTGCAAACAGACTGACTTCATCACTGCCAGGACAGCTGTTGGTACGAAAATGTCTTCAGTTGATTCAGTGTTTTTTCATGAGATCAACATATATATAAGTATACATATGATTTAAATAAAGATTAATGACTTAACAGTCATTTCTTGTATTAATAGTGATATGATTAGGGCGTACATTTAAACTTATTGGAAAAACTGTTTTGTGTGTGGCTTTATTTTGAATCAAGTTTAAAACCACATTGCTGCTTGGGAAATTTAGTTTTTAGAATCACTCTCCAACCAGGTTCACACCCTTGTTTATGCAACTTCAACCGTAATCTTACTTTCTTGTTCATAAGTGAGTCTATAACAATTTACTTCTTTCCATCCAGACCCACCAGGGAAACCTGAACCCATGGATGTGACCAAGAACTCTGTCTCATTGGTCTGGAGCCGTTCTAAACATGATGGTGGCAGCAAGCTGAATGGCTATTATGTAGAGTACACAAAGCTTCCAGAGGAGAAGTGGACACGATGCAATACCAACTGCATGGACATCCAAACAGAGAGCTACGTGGTTACTGGCCTAGAGGAGATGCAACAGTACCAGTTTAGAGTCATTGCCAAGACTGCCATCAACATCAGCCTGCCATCTGAACTGTCTGACCCCATCCCTGTCATTGCACAGAACGGTACAACTCAACACAAAAAAGAAAAGTATTACAGATTTAATTATTAGCAATGATGCTTACACTCTCTTCTCCTTCTTGTTAGTTGCTCCTCGTGTGGAGCTGGGTGTCAATATGAAGAACTTGATTGTTGTGAAAGCCGGAGAAAACGTCTTCCTGGATGCTGAGGTGTACGGCAAGCCGCTGCCCAAGGTGGGCTGGAAGAAAGACGGAGTGCCTCTTGTCCTTGCTGAGGGAATGAAGATGACCCAGAAGAAACACCTCCACCTGTTGGAACTCTATTCCGTCACCAGGAAAGAGTCCGGTGACTACACCATCACCGCTGAGAACGTCAATGGCTCAAAGTATGCCACAATAAAGGTCAAGGTGCTTGGTGAGTTCATGCTGCACAGAGCAAACCTCATTATTGTTGCATTTAGTTTAAGTGAACACTTAGATGCATACAGTATAGACAAAGACACTAACTTCACTCTTTTTCCCCAGACAAACCAGGCCCTCCAGCCTCAGTGAAAATTACTAAGGTGTTTGCAGACCGTGTTAAGCTGCGATGGGAGCCCCCACTTGCTGACGGTGGCTCTGAGATCACTAACTATATAATTGAGAAGCGTGAGACCAGCAGGGCCAACTGGGCATTGGTCACCTCCAACATCCATGGACATATCACAGACTGCTCAGTAGAGAAACTCATTGAAGGACACGAGTACCAGTTCAGAGTCAGTGCTGAGAACCAGTATGGTGCAGGAGACCCCACCATGACTGATGCTGTCATGGTCAAGAACCCATATGGTATGTTCAGACCACTATATTTTAACTACCTTAAGATGGATATGGTAGATACTAGATACAGATTGCAATTCCACCAGATCTGGCTGCAATACATTCCGTCTCTGACACGGTCGCCAAAGCTGATCCCTTCCACTCTACTCAATGCTTATAATTCTACTAGGAGCACATTTCAGAAGCACCCCTGAAGCAACCTTCCATACCACACAGCTAAAGATATGTGTTCTAATTTTGACAGAAGCCGCTTCTGAAACATTTCTGAAAATATTCAATCCTCCACTCAAGCCTCTGTAGATTTTCAAGCAAGAGAAACACTAGTGTTTTTCTCCCACTGCCATGCCTTGTATGTGAAATGTGTGTAAGATAATTCTGAGGAAGAATTAATGAATTAATTCAACTAAAACACAGCCACAAATCTTAGATCCATGTTGTTCCTAACGACTTAACTGTAGACTTTGCAGGAAGTATCTATAAACAAAAAATAAAGCTTTTAACTACACAGAAAAATCAGGGTCACACCAAACTGCTCCCAGTGGGTTATGACGTCATGCAGAGGATGCAATAACATTGTAAAAATGTATGATCTTAATGATTAATATAAACTTTCCATCTCTCTGTTAATGCATATTAAAGATCATTATTGTCATTATTATGAACTTATCTCTTCCTTCAGATGTTCCTGGTCCATGTGAACCGCCGGTTATCACCAATGTCACTAAAGACTCCATGACAGTGAGTTGGAAGGCCCCAGCCAATGACGGCAAGGCTACAATCCTGGGCTATATGGTTGAGAAACGTGAGGCTACTGAGCTGACCTGGGCTAAGGTAAACCGCCGGCCGGTGATTGACAGGACCATCAAGGCTGTACAACTGACTGAGGGCTCCGAGTACGAGTTCAGAGTCATTGCCATAAACAAGGCTGGCCTGGGAAAACCCAGTGATCCATCCAACGCTGTGCTGGCTGTCGACCCTGTTTGTAAGTATCTGTTTTAATAACACCTCAAAAATAAAACATAAACTCTTTCAACAGACCATGCTGCAACTAATTACATTTCTATTTTTCAAATTATCTTTGGATATTTATTTATATAAAATTTGAAAATATTCAATGTGTCAAAATAATTTGCTAGATCCTCCAGGCCCACCTGCCTTCCCCAAGGTAGTGGACTCTACCAAAACCTCCATCAGCCTTAGCTGGACCAAACCAGCTTATGATGGAGGCTGTGAGATCATTGGATACCTGGTGGAGTGTAAGACAGCCACTGCTGAGGATTGGACCAAGTGCAATGTCCCGAAAAAACTCCAGGCCACCAAATTTGTGGTTACATGCTTGTTGGACAACACAGAGTATCAGTTCAGAGTCACTGCTGTCAACAAGATTGGCTACAGCGAGCCCAGCGAAGTCCCTGGAAACCACATGCCCAAAGAGATCCTAAGTATGTTCCTCAACTGTTATTATACCACGTGATAAACAATCTGCAGGAAGTCCTACGACTCAAGCATTTTATGTTCATTACAGGTGTAGTACTTAAGTACAAATGATATTTAGTAAACTGTTATTTTAGGATAAGGTAGTGATCGCTGCTTTGCTGTTAATCACTTCATCTCAACATGAATTTTTTTTTTTAATTTTAATTTAAGAACTTTTCAGTGAAAGTAATGTAAGAAAATGACGAGAGAGATCATTCTTTATCATAGTATAAAAGAATGTAGGACTAATATATATCATATATATCAGTGAATGATAAGAAATCTTCTGTTCCGCTTACAGTCGCTCCTGAAGCTGAGTTGGATGCTGACCTGAGAAAGGCTTTGGTTCTTCGAGCTGGCGTGACCATGAGGCTGTATGTTCCCCTGAGAGGACGCCCGGCACCAAAGGTGACGTGGACAAAGGTGGATGCTAACCTGAAGGAGAGACAGGGCCTGCTGATCAATACATCAGATTGGGACACCCTACTAATGATCGAGGACATTAACAGATATGATGCCGGCAAATATGTTCTGTCACTAGAGAACAGCAGCGGCTCCAAGAGCTACACCATCGTGGTTAAGGTCCTTGGTAAGAATGTTTGTTAAACAGAAACATAATGTGAAAAATTAAGTGAGTACATACTTTGGTGATTTTGGTTTATTACTGATAAAAAGAAATGTATGCATGCGACAACAACCCAGTTAAATTTGATTTGATATCAGTTTTCTGTGAATATTCAGTGCTGGTCAAGTACTTCTCTTAACTTTCAAAATTGTAGAGTTGCTGACAAAAATGTGTTTATGACAGATAATACATTTTTAAAGCAGATTTAACTTGGTTTTAACCCTCATGTTTTCTGTTCCAGGTTCATGAAAATATATTTTTGCTTCTACAACCTAATTTTTAAACTTATTTCCATAAACAAAACCTCTGAACCAGACATACTTTTTCTTCTTCCTCCTCAGATTCACCTGGGCCACCTCTGAACCTGACTGTAAAGGAAACATCCAGAAGCCATGCCTGGATCACCTGGGATGCTCCACTGATTGATGGTGGTAGCCCAGTCAAGAGCTACATAGTAGAAAAACGTTTGGCAGAGAGGAAGGCCTGGACCTGCGTGTCAGCAGAGTGTCACAAGACTTCCTTCCGGATCACCAACTTGGAGGCAGGACAGTCCTACTGCTTCAGAGTGCTCGCCGAAAATGCCTATGGCATTGGAGAAGGTTGTGAGACTGCTGGCAGTGTCCGAGCTTCAGGTAGCTGCAAATTGTTGTTTTTTTAAAATTACAATAGATATTTCATACAGCAGAGTAGAGTGCATGTTAGTATTTTAGATTACAGTACTACAGACTACAGACACAGACTATGAGTGTTTGATATAGAGTAGCCAGTATATAAAAAGTATTATTTTAAATGAGTTGCCCCTTGATTAAATGAGAGTAGTTACAAACCACGTACTCAGCCTTAACTCATCTATCCTCATTCTTCAGAGCAACCTGGTCCTGTGACAGACTTTAAAGCCCAGAAGACCACCAAAGATTCAATCACCCTGGGTTGGAAAAAGCCCATCAGTGACGGCGGAAGCCATGTTACTGCTTACATCCTAGAACAGAGTGAAGGTGAAGATAAGTGGAAGCAGATCATGAAGGGCAAGAACACCTCACACACAATCAGCGAGCTGACTGAGGGCAAGCAGTATTTGTTTAGAGTCAAAGCGCTTAATGAGTCTGGAGAGGGACCACCCACTGAACTCTCTGTCGTTGCCAAGGACCAGTATGGTAAGAAATCAGCATGACTCTGCCATAATGCCAGAAATTGTTAGTTATAGATGTTTATTTTGCTAGAACATAATTGTCCAGCCAATTTTTATTGTAAACATTTGATAAACCTTTTTTCTTTTTCAGTGCTGCCTGACTGCAATTTGAGCAGTCTGCATGATGGTTGCTATGTGGTTAAGGAGGGCAGCACCACACGCATTAACATCCCCATCATTGGAGTGCCCTACCCTACTGTCAACTGGAAGAAGGGTGATGTGGTGCTTGGAGACACCGGCCGCATGTGTGTGGAGGCATCTCAGGGTATCACCACCTTATTGATCAGAGACTGCCAGAGAGGAGATGCCGACACCTACACCATCAATGTTAAGAACAGTGCCGGATCAAAGGACTGTAAGTTCCAGCTGAAAGTGGTCGGCAAGCCTGGCATCTGTACCGGTCCCATTAACTTTGATGAAATCACAGCTGATGGCATCACCCTGGAATGGGGGCCTCCCAAAGATGATGGTGGTGCAGAGGTGTCCAACTACATAGTGGAGAAGAGGAGGACGACAGACAACAAGTGGGTCACAGTGGCTTCAGCCATCCAGAAGACTACCATGAGGGTGCTAAGGCTCCATGATGGAATAGAGTACATCTTCAGAGTGTTTGCTGAGAACAAGTATGGGGTTGGAGAGTATCTGAGATCTGATCCAGTCATCGCCCAGCATCCATTCAGTGAGTATTATATTCCAGGTTTATGATAACTCAATTTTTTATTATGTTTTGGCACAGTGTGACTCAGTCACAGATCTTTTTGTTTTGTCTGTCCCATTGCACAGAATCATTGAAATACAGTATATACAGTGCATAGTAAAGAAAACAGAAATTTATATTAATGCCAATCTGTGGGATTGAGGCTAAACCAGTCTCTGCTCTTCAGATTTCTTAAAAGGAATGATTAATTGTTTGTCAAAGTTCTATTATATATTACAAAAATAAATACAGTTGCATGTGTCCAAACTTACTGTTTGGACACATGCAGCGTGTGTTCATGACAAACTAAAGTGTATCATGAAGACACACTTTAGCATCTTCATGTGATCAGGCACTTGGCCAAAGGAAGACTTTTGCCACTCACAATGTATTTTCATTTCTTGCCTCCTTTCCTAATCCTTCCACCCCTCTGTCTTTCTCTGCTTTTTCCAGATGTGCCTGAGGCGCCGGCTCCTCCAGAAATTGTGAGCATTCGCCATGAGTCAGCCATCTTGACTTGGGCTGATCCAAAAGACACCGGTGGCTCCCCAATTACTGGTAATAGAGTGTGATGAATATTAGTTTGTAGTTAAACATGAGCATATACAAAATAGCAATCATCATGACCACCTAGTTCTGTGTTTCCTGTAGGATATCATGTAGAGTTTAAGGAGAGGAACAGTCTGATGTGGAAACGGGCTAGTAAGACTCCTCTGAGAGTGAAGGAATGCAGAGTTACTGGCCTGATAGAGGGACTAGAGTACGAGTTCAGGGTCATGGCCATGAACATGGCTGGTCTTGGAAAGGCAAGCAGAGTCACTGAGGCTGTGGTTGCTTTGGATCCTATTGGTGAGTTCAATGCATTTTCTACTAATGTGAAGACAAATTCTTGGTAACTCAGAATTTATCACAAAAATAAATACCTGAATGGAAAAATAGAAATGTTACTTTTGAAAAAACATATCTTGTGTTTTCTGTATGTTTTGATTAATTTTTTTCTTCTAGATCCTCCTGGGAAACCAGAGGTAATTAATGTAACCAGGAGCACGGTCACTCTGATTTGGACCGCTCCCAAATATGACGGTGGCTACAAGTTGATTGGCTACATGGTGGAGAAATTGGAGACTGGCGGCAGGGCCTGGACAAAGGCCAATCATGTCAACATTCAGGGCTGTGCCTTCACCGTCACTGACCTGACAGAAGGATCTCAATATCAGTTTAGGATCAGGGCCAAGAATGCAGCTGGGGCTGTTAGTGTTCCTTCTGAGCCCACTGAGCTTCTGACCTGCAAGGATGAATATGGTATGAATAGTAAACTAATTTTAGTAGATAGTTAAAGCAGGTGACAGTGACAGCAGATCTTTACATTTGTTTTAAAGATAGTTAAAGTCTTATAGAATTTATGTGGCCTGAGTTTTGAAATGCAACTTTCTTCTATGCAGAGCCTCCAACCATCACTATTGACCCAGACATAAAGGATGGTGTATCAGTCAGGGCAGGAGACACCATTGTGATCTCAGCCTCCAAGATTGTGGGCAAACCTCCCCCCACTTCTGTCTGGTCCAAGGGAGGCCGTGAGTTGAAGAACTCTGATGTCATCACCATCACCAGTACCCCCACCTCCTCTACTCTGGCTATCAAGTATGCAAGTCGGAAGAACACAGGAGAGTACACCATCACTGCCAGCAACCCCTTCGGCATTAGGGAAGAACATGTAAAGGTGAAGGTCCTGGATGTACCTGGACCTCCTGGCCCTATCGAAGCAAGTAACATTTCAGCTGAGAAGTGTACTCTCACCTGGCTTCCACCAGAGGAGGATGGAGGCTGTTCCATCAAGTCCTATATCCTAGAGAAGAGAGAGACAAGCCGCCTGCAGTGGACCAAGTTAGCTGAAAACATTGTGGACTGCAGATATATAGCCAGCAAACTGATTAAGGGAAATGAGTACATCTTCAGAGTATCTGCTGTAAACCAATATGGCACTGGAGACTCAAGCCAGTCTGCTCCAGTCAAAATGGTTGACAGTTTTGGTAAGTATATATGATTAAAATGTGTATTATAAAGACAAACCCTATGAAGTTAAGATTTCCACGTACAGTTAACAATTTGTCATGCATATTTTATTTTCCCAGGCCCACCAGGCCCACCCTCAACCCCAGAGATTGATAATGTCAGTAGGAACGCTGTCACTATTTCATGGAAGAGACCAGCAAAGGATGGGGGAAGTGACATCAGAGGCTATTGTGTAGAAAGGAAAGAAAGGAGAGGAATGAGATGGGTTAGAGCCAGTAAAAGAACGGTACCTGACCTGCGCTTCAAGGTGCAAGGTCTGAGTGAAGGAGTAGAGTATGAATTTAGAGTCACTGCTGAGAACAAGGCTGGATTTGGAGAGCCAAGTGAACCATCACGCCCTGTGATAACCAAGGACATTGTGTGTAAGTATTTTAATACATTACAGTGGCATATACAGAAAAGTCAGAAAGTCAATGTCAAGCACTGTTTTTCAAATTACATTTTCCCTGTTTTCTATTTTATTAGATCCACCTGGTCCTCCGTCCAACCCCAGGATTACAGAAACCACAAAAACCACAGCAACCTTCGCCTGGGGCCGACCTCACTATGATGGTGGTCTTGAAGTAGAGGGTTATATTGTTGAGTATAAAAAGGAGGGGCATGATGACTGGGAGACTGAGACACATTACCCACTAAAAGTTAATGAATATGTTATTGGTAAACTTCAAAAAGGAGGCAAATACCACTTTAGAGTCAGCGCTGTAAATGCTGAGGGGGCTGGGGAACCTGCAGAGTTGGAGAAAGTTACTGAACTGGTGGACCAGGAGACACTGCCAGACTTTGAGCTTGATGCTGAACTCAGGAGAACCCTGGTGGTCAGGTGCCGTGCTTCAATCCGTATGTTTGTTCCCATTAAGGGCCGTCCAGTTCCTGAAGTAACTTGGAGCAAAGATGATACCAACCTGAAAACACGTGCACACATTGACACTACAGAGTCCTACACTCTATTAGTTATTCCTGAATGCACCAGATATGATGCTGGAAAGTACAATCTTTGTCTGGAGAATGTTGCTGGAAAGAAGACTGGCTTTGTTAATGTGAAAGTTCTGGACACACCAGGACCACCAGTCAACCTCAAACCGAGAGAGATCACTAAGAACAGCATCACTCTCCAATGGGAAATCCCCATTATTGATGGTGGTTCTAAGATTCACAACTACATTATTGAAAAGAGAGCTGCCACCAAAAAGGCCTACACTGTGCTCAGCACCACATGGCAGAAGTGTTCCTTCAAAGTTCCAGACCTTAAAGAGGGAGCTTACTACTACTTCCGTGTCTCTGCTGAGAATGACCTGGGCATAGGCGAGCCTGCTGAAACCCCTGAGCCAATTAGAGTGTCTCAGGCTCCCTCTGCACCAGAGAATTTGTATGTCACTGATGTTACAGCTGATAGTGCCAGTCTTGCATGGCCTAAGCCCCTGCATGATGGTGGGAGCTTGATCACCGGCTATGTCATTGAAGCCCAGAAGAAGGACACTGACCAGTGGGTCCATGTGGCTACCATCAAGGCCCTGGATTACACTGTCACAGATTTGATTGAGGGTGCAGAGTATACCTTCCGCATAATGGCTGTCAATGCATCAGGCAGGAGCGACCCACGAGAGAGCAGACCCGCCATTATCAAAGAGCAGACTTCTGCTCCTTCCTTTGACCTACGTGGAGTATATCAGAAGACTGTCATTGCAAAGGCAGGTGACCGTGTAAAGGTGGAGATTCCAGTGCTTGGAAAACCCAGGCCCGTTGTTTCCTGGAAGAAGGGAGACACCGTGCTCAAGGAGACACAAAGGATCAACACTGAAAGCACACCAACATTAACTATTCTCAACATTAATGAGATCAAGAGGACTGATGAGGGTCAGTATTCCATAACTGGAAAGAATATGCTGGGTACGGTAACTGAGACAATAACGGTGCTGGTCCATGACATTCCTGGCCCTCCCACTGGTCCAGTTAAGCTGGATGAGGTTTCCTGTGATTATGTTCTTATGTCCTGGGAGGCACCAGAGAATGATGGAGGTGTTCCCATCAACAACTATATTGTTGAGATGCGGGAGACAACTGGCACTTCATGGGTGGAGTTAGCAGCAACAGTAATCCGCACTACATTTAAGGCAGCCAGACTCAACACTGGAACCCAATATCAGTTCCGTGTCAAGGCCCAGAACAGATATGGTATTGGGCCAGCCATTATCTCTGATCCAGTGGTGGCTGCTTATCCATTTGATGTGCCGGGGCAACCAGGTGCTCCTGTGGTCACATCTTTCAACAAGGATTCTATGACTGTGAGTTGGAACGAACCATCCACTGATGGAGGCAGTGCCATTTTAGGCTATCATGTAGACAGAAAAGAGAAAAACAGCATTCTGTGGCAGAGGATCAGTAAAGCTCTTGTTGTTGGAAATATCTTCAAATCAACAGGCCTTGTTGATGGAATTGAATATGAATACCGTGTTACTGCTGAAAACATGGCTGGTCTCAGCAAACCAAGCAAACCCTCTGAACCTGTGTATGCTTTGGACCCAGTTGACCCACCGGGCAGGCCTGTGGCACTGAATATCACCAGACATGAGGTGACACTGTCATGGACTAAACCAGAGGGAGATGGTGGATTTTCCATCACAGGATACACAGTGGAGAGGAGAGAAATGCCCAATGGACGCTGGCTCAAAGCCAACTTCAACAACATCCTAGAAACCATCTACACAGTCAGTGGTCTGACAGAAGACGCAACTTATGAATTCCGTGTGTTTGCTAAAAACTCAGCTGGTAGTGTTAGTGCTCCATCCCAGTCATCAGAGGCAATCACATGCAGAGATGACATTGAAGAGCCCAGGCTTGATGTTGATGCATCATACAGCAGCCCTGTTGTTGTTATGGCAGGCGAGGTATTCAAACTGGAGGCCAACGTGATTGGCAGGCCAATTCCATCTCTCATATGGACTAAGGAAGGGAAGGAGCTTGAGGATACAGGCAAACTAGAGATAAAGACATCTGACTTCCACACAACTTTAATTAACAAAGATTCCTTGAGGAGAGATGGTGGTACTTATACTCTGACTGCTACCAATCCAGGTGGCTTTGCCAAGTTTCCATTCAATGTCAAGGTGCTTGACAGACCTGGACCACCAGACTCCCTTACAGTTACTGATGTCACTGCTGAGAAATGTGTCCTAAACTGGCTGCATCCAACACATGATGGTGGTGCCAAGATTGAGTACTTTATTATTCAGAGACGTGAGACCAGTAGGTTGGCATGGACAAATGTGGCTACAGACCTTCAGGCAAACAGATTTAAGGTCACCAAGCTTCTGAAGGGCAATGAGTACATATTCAGGGTCATGGCTGTTAACAAGTATGGCATAGGTGAACCCTTGGAGTCTGAACCTGTCTTATGTGCCAACCCCTATGTACCCAGTGACCCACCACAACAGCCAGAAGTCACCACCATTACCAAGGATTCCATGGTTGTCTGCTGGGATCGCCCTGAACATGATGGAGGCAGCAGAATAAACACCTACATAATAGAAAGAAGGGATAAAACTGGACTCCGTTGGGTGAAGTGCAACAAAAGAACAGTCACTGACCTTCGATTCAAGGTTTCTGGCCTAACAACTGGACATGAGTATGAATTCAGAGTTCTTGCGGAGAACAATGCTGGTCTAAGTCAGCCTAGTCCTTCGAGTCCATTCTACAAAGCCGTGGACACAATCTTCCAGCCTGGACCTCCAGGAAACCCCAGAGTGCTGGACACAACTAAGTCTTCCATCACCGTTGCCTGGAACAAGCCTGTCTATGATGGTGGTTCTGAAATCACTGGTTACATTGTGGAGACCTGCCTGCCTGAGGAGGATGAGTGGACAATTCATACTCCCAAGAAAGGATGGACAGCTACTTCTTTCACTATAACCAACTTGAAGGAAAACCAAGAGTATAAAATCAACATCTGTGCAACTAATTGTGAAGGAGTGGGAGAACCTGCTGCTGTTCCAGGAACCCCCAAAGCTGAAGAGAGACTGCTTCCTCCAGAAATTGAACTTGGAGCAGAGCTGAGAAAGGTGGTCTGCATAAGAGCATGCAGCACACTTAGACTCTTTGTCCCTATAAAGGGAAGACCAGCACCAGAAATTAAATGGTCAAGAGAGCACGGTGAATCCCTGGACAAAGCTAACATTGAAATCACTCCATCATTTACCACTCTTCAGGTAGACAATGTTGACAGGTTTGATGCAGGCAAGTATATTGTGACAGTAGAGAATGCCTCAGGAAGCAAAACAGCCTTTGTTAATGTCAGGGTTTTAGACACTCCTGGAGCACCTCAGAATTTGGTTGTCAAGGAGGTCACGAAAGATTCAGTTTCCCTTGTCTGGGATGCACCTCTCATTGACGGTGGCTCTAGAGTCCGCAGCTACATTGTGGAGAAGCGTGAGTCCACCAGAAAGGCTTATTCAACTGTCTGTGCTAGCTGCCATAAATCAAGTTGGAAAGTTGGAGATTTGGAGGAAGGAAAGATGTATTTCTTTAGAATCCTGGCTGAGAACGAATATGGCATTGGCCTCCCAGTAGAGACTACTGAACCAATTAAAGTGTCAGAGAGGCCTCTACCACCAGGCAAAGTGTCCCTCTGTGAAGTTACCAGCACCAGCGTCACACTAACTTGGGAAAAGCCTGACCATGATGGTGGCAGTAGAATCACAGGCTATATTGTTGAGATGCAAAGTAAAGGGAGTGAGAAGTGGACCCAGGTCATGGTCGTAAAAACCAATGAGGCTCTTGTAACTGGTCTTACACAGGGACAGGAGTATATGTTCCGTATCTCAGCCACCAATGAGAAGGGAGTGAGTGACCCACGTCCTCTCAGTGTGCCTGTAGTGGCAAAAGATCTTGTGATTGCTCCAGTCTTCAAACTGCTTTTTGGTACATTCAGTGTGCTAGCAGGAGATGATCTAAAGATAGATGTGCCATATGCAGCCTGTCCTAAGGCTACAGTAACCTGGCTCAAAGATGGCATTGCTCTTAAGGAGACAACAAGGGTTAATGCTGAAGCCACTGACAAAAACCTTCTCCTAGTCATCAGGGATTCTTGCAGAGATGATGTGGGCACATACACTATCAAACTAGCCAATACAGCTGGAGAGGCATCTACAGACATCAGTGTCGTTGTTCTAGATAAGCCTGGTCCTCCAACTGGCCCAATTAAGTTAGATGAGGTCACTGCTGACAGCGTGGTCCTGTCCTGGAATCCCCCAGAATATGACGGTGGTTGCGGCATCAACAATTATATTGTTGAGAAAAGAGATACATCTACCACTAATTGGCAGATTGTGTCAGCTACAGTAGCCAGAACCACAATAAAGGCAGCCCGTCTCAAAACTGGATGTGAGTACCAGTTTAGGATTGCTGCAGAAAATAGATATGGGAAATCTACAGCTCTGCTGTCTGATACCATTGTTGCTCAGTATCCATTTGAAGTGCCAAGCCCACCACGCTCTGTTGTGGTCCAGTCAGCCACCAAGGAGAGTATGTTGATTGTATGGGAGAAACCGAGCAATGAGGGTGGAAGCAAAATTCTCGGCTACCACTTAGAACTCAAAGAAAGAAACAGTATTCTATGGGTGAAACAGAACAAACAGTTAATCCCAGATACTAGATTCAAGGTTGTGGGCCTTGAGGAGGGTATTGAATATGAGTTTAGAGTGTATGCTGAAAACATTGTTGGCCTCAGCAAAGCCAGCAAACTGAGTGAAATGCAAGTGGCCAGAGATCCTTGTGACAGACCAGGAAAGCCAGAAGCTATTATTGTGACAAGGAACCGGGTAACACTCAGATGGACCAAGCCAGAGTATGATGGTGGAATCAAAATCACAGGCTATGTGGTTGAGAAGAAGGAGGGTGCTGGCCGATGGATGAAGGCCAGTTTCACCAACATTATTGAGACCGAATTTGTTGTCACAGGACTTACTGAAGATCAGATTTATGAGTTCCGTGTCATTGCCAAGAATGCAGCAGGTGTCTTCAGTCAGCCCTCTGATTCTACTGGACCCATCACTGCCAAGGATGAGGTGGATCCACCCAAGTTTGACTTGGATGCTAAGTACTCCCAGGCTGTTGTGGTAAATGCTGGAGAGACATTCAGGCTTGAGGCTGCTATCTATGGCAAGCCTGTGCCCACAGTACACTGGCTGAAGGAGGGCCAAGAGATTACTGAAGCAGCTCGAGTAGAGCTCAAGAACACAGAATTTATAGCTTGTATAGTTGTTAAAGAAGCCATCCGTGTCGATGGAGGTCAGTACACTTTGCTGGTAAAAAATGTTGGTGGAGAGAAATCTGTTAACATTAATGTCAAGGTCCTGGACAGACCAGGACCACCTGAAGGCCCTATCTCCATCTATGGCGTCGCCAGTGAGAAATGTTCCATTTCGTGGAAACCTCCTTTGCAAGATGGAGGTAGTGATGTTTCCCATTACATTGTTGAGAGGAGGGAAACCAGCAGACTGGTTTGGACTGTAGTTGAACCAAAGGTTCAGACACTGAACCTGAAGATCACCAAACTGCTTCCTGGAAATGAGTACATTTTCAGAGTTATTCCAGTCAATAAATATGGAGTTGGTGAGCCACTAGAATCTGAGCCAATGATTGCCAGAAATCCATTTGTCACTCCCCACCCACCAACAGAAGTACAAGTCTCCACAATTACCAAAGATTCCATGGTAGTGACCTGGGAGAGACCAACTAATGATGGTGGAAGCCCTATCCAGGGGTACATAGTTGAGAAACGTGACAAAGATGGTGTGAGATGGACTAGGTGCAACAAGCGGACAGTTAGTGAACTGCGCTTCAGAGTGACAGGACTAATAGAAAACCATAGCTATGAATTCAGAGTTGCTGCTGAGAATGCTGCAGGTATTGGTTCATATAGTGAACCATCAGTGTACTACAAGGCACTGGATCCTATCTTCAAACCAGGCCCACCTAATAACCCAAAGGTGATGGACACATCTAGGTCAACTGTTACCCTGGCATGGGGTAAACCTATCTATGATGGTGGCTGTGAGATTCAGGCTTACATTGTTGAGGCCTGCAATGGGGCTTCTGATGAATGGTTTATGTGCACTCCTGCCACTGGGATCACAGACACTAAGTTTACAGTTACAAAACTTCTGGAGAAGCATGAATACAAATTTAGAGTGTGTGCCATCAACAAAGTTGGTGTTGGTGAGCATGCGGATGTTCCAGGAAAAATTCTTCTGGAGGAGAAGCTTGAGGCTCCTGATCTGGACCTGGATGCTGACATGAGGAAGATGATTAACATTAGGGCAGCAAGCACTCTTAGACTGTTTGTGCCTGTGAGAGGTCGCCCAGCTCCTGAGGTGAAATGGGGCAAAGCTGAGGGTGAGATTAAAGAGACCGCACAGATTGACAATACAGGCAACTATGCATCACTTGTCATTGAGAATGTTGACAGATTTGACAGTGGCAAGTATACCCTGACTGCAGAGAATGCCAGTGGAGTTAAGTCAGTCTTCATCAGTGTGAGAGTCCTCGATTCACCTAGTCCACCAACTAACTTCTTGGTAAAGGAAATTACCAAGAATTCTGTCACTCTCACATGGGAACCTCCACTTCTTGATGGTGGTTCAAAGATTAAGCATTATATTGTTGAGAAGCGTGAGAGCACCAGGAAAGTTTACTCTCCCATCACCACTTGCAATAAGATGTCATGGAAAGTTGAGCCTCTTCCAGAGGGTGGAATATTCTTCTTCAGAGTCCTGGCAGAGAATGAATATGGTGTAGGTCTACCTGCTAAAACGATAGAACCAATTAAAATATCTGAAAAGCCTCAGCCACCTGGTAAAGTCAGTGTTGTTGATGTTACTCGTAGCTCTGTAACTCTTACTTGGGAGAAGCCTGAACATGACGGTGGCAGTAGGATCAGTCACTATGATGTCGAACTGGCACCTAAGGATAGTGAAGCTTGGTCTGTGTGTACCAGCGTGAAGGGACTGGAGACTGTGGTAACAAATCTACTCAAGGGAGAAGAGTATCAGTTCAGAGTTGTTGCTGTCAATGACAAGGGCAAAAGTGACCCTAGACAACTGGCTCAATCAGTTGTAGCAAAAGACCTTGTGATTGAGCCTTCTGTTAGACCCAAAGCAAGCACCTACAGTGTCCAGGCTGGATATGACCTCAAAATAGAGGTCCCAGTTGCTGGACATCCAAAACCAACCATCACCTGGACCAAGGATGGTGCTGCCCTTAAGCAGACGACCAGAGTCAATGTCACTGAATCAGCACATCACACCATCCTCACCATAAAGGATGCCACCAGAGAGGATGGTGGAATGTACAGTATCAATGTTTCCAATGTCCTTGGTTCTAAGGATGCCACTTTTGAGGTGATCACCCTGGACAAACCAGGTCCACCAACAGGCCCTGTCAAGCTTGAGGACATCAGCGCTGAGAGTATCACACTTAATTGGGAACCTCCTGTATATACAGGTGGCTGCCCTGTCTCCAACTATGTGGTGGAAAAGAGAGACACAACTACAACCAACTGGGTGGTTGTATCTGCCACTGTGGCAAGAACCACACTGAAAGTGACCAATCTGAAGACAGGCTCTGAATATCAGTTCAGAGTCTATGCTGAAAATAGATATGGAAAGAGTTATGCAATTGATTCAGAGCCCGTTGTGGCACAGTATCCATTCCAGGAGCCTGGTCCACCAGGAACACCATTTGTGTCTTCATACACCAAAGACTATATGATTGTTGAGTGGCACAAACCCCCATCTGATGGAGGCAGTGCTATCCTGGGCTACCATCTGGAGAGGAAAGAAAAGAACAGTATTCTCTGGACCAAGATCAACAAAATGCTCATCCAAGATTGCAGGTTCAAATCTACTCCTCTTGAGGAAGGCATTGAATATGAGTATAGAGTATATGCTGAAAATATTGTTGGCATTGGAAAATGCAGTAAGGTTTCTGAAGTTTATGTAGCCCATGACCCATGTGATCCCCCTGGTCGTCCTGAGGCTGTGATTGTGACCAGACACTCAGTGAAGCTGAGGTGGACTCCTCCAGAGTATGATGGTGGAAGTTTAGTTACTGGCTATCTAGTGGAGAAACGTGACCTTCCCGAAGGAAAGTGGATGAAAGCTAGCTTTGCTAACATAATTGAACATGAATTTACAGTTAGTGGCCTGATAGAGGACAGCAAATATGACTTCAGAGTAATTGCAAGGAATGCGGCTGGTGCTATCAGCAAGCCCTCTGAGAGCACAGGATCTATCACAGCCAAGGATGAAGTTGACCCACCAAAGTGTGAGACAGATCCTATGTACAACCAGACCCTTATTATCAATGCTGGAGAGACTTTCAGTCTGGAAGCCAGTGTGGGTGGGAAGCCTATCCCCACAGCTCAGTGGTTCAAAGGAGATGTTGAGGTTGAAAACTCAGCAAGAGCAGAGATCAAAAACACAGATTTTAAAGCTCTGCTTGTTGTAAAGGATGCAATTAGAGTGGATGGTGGGCAGTACACTCTGGTTCTGACTAATGTGGCTGGAACTAAGACTGTCCCTTTCAGTGTTAAGGTACTGGACAGACCCGGTCCCTCAGAGGGACCACTTACTGTCAGCAATGTCACAGAGGAGAAGTGCTCATTGTCATGGCTTCCACCCAGACATGATGGAGGAGCTAGTATTTCTCATTACATCATTCAGAAGCGAGAAACTAGCCGCCTGGCATGGACTGTGGTCTCCAGTGACTGTGGCGCTACCATGTTCAAGGTTACCAAACTGTTGAAGGGCAATGAATACATCTTCAGAGTCATGGCTGTAAATAAATATGGTGTGGGTGAGCCTCTTGAGTCAGCACCAGTTATCATGAGAAATCCATTTGTCCCTCCTGGCTCACCTCAGGAGCTTGAGATTACAAACATTACAAGAGATTCAATGACTGTCTGCTGGAATCGCCCTGAGACAACAGGAGGAAGTGACATTGTGGGGTACATTGTGGAAAAAAGAGACAGAGCTGGAGTGAGATGGACCAAGTGCAACAAACGCAGAGTGACAGATTTGCGATTCAGAGTAACAGGACTAACTGAGGACCATGAATATGAATTTAGGGTATCTGCTGAGAATGCAGCTGGAGTGGGTCAGCCAAGCCCACCTACAACTTATTTCAAAGCCTGTGACCCCACCTTCGAACCAGGTTGCCCTGCCAATGCTCATGTGGTTGACACAACTAAAGACTCTATCAGTCTGGCCTGGCACAGGCCTATTTATGATGGTGGCTGTGAGATCCAAGGATACGCAGTGGAAATTACTAAGGCTGATGAGGAGGAGTGGACCATATGCACCCCACCCTCTGGAGTTAATACTACCAAGTTTACCATCAGAAAATTGATAGAACACCAGGAATACAAGGTGCGCATCTGTGCCATTAATAAGCTGGGTGTTGGTGAGCCCACTGAGATCCAGGGAATTGTGAAACCTATAGATAAGATTGATTCTCCAGAGATGATTCTGGATTCAGAACTCAGGAAGGGATTAGTCGTGCGTGCAGGAGGCTCAATGAGAATCTGCGTTCCATTTAAGGGTCGTCCTACCCCCGAGATCAGCTGGGCCAAGGAAGATGGAGAACTGCCCAGTAAAGTTCAAATAGAGACTGGGGAAGATTACACACAGCTCTCCATTGACATCTGTGACAGATATGATGCTGGAAAATACATCCTTAACTTGGAAAATAGTGCAGGCACCAAATCAGCTTTTGTCTCTGTGAAGGTTCTGGACACTCCAGGAGCCCCTCTGAATCTAACAGTAAAGGACATTAAGAGAGAAAGTGTCACTCTGACTTGGGAGCCTCCTCTTATTGATGGCGGTGCAAGAATTAAGAATTATCTGGTTGAAAAGCGCGAGTCCACCAGAAAGGTTTACTCCAATGTGGATAACAAGTGCACAAAGACAAGCTACCGTGTCACTGGTCTCACTGAGGGAACTATCTACTATTTCAGAGTCTTAGCTGAGAATGAGTTTGGCGTGGGACAATCAGCTGAGACAGAGGAGTCTGTTAAGACTTCTGAGCCTCCTCTGTCTGTAGGTAAGGTCACTTTGACTGAAGTAACAAAAACCACAGCCTCACTCTCCTGGGAGAAGCCAGACCATGATGGAGGCAGCAGGATCATGGGTTACTACATTGAGATGCAGCCTGTGGGCTCAGAGGAATGGGTGATTGCTGCCACAACCAAAACTTGTGAGGGCACCGTCACAGGCCTGAGTGCAGGACACGAGTACCTGTTTAGAGTTTCAGCTTACAATGATAAGGGCAAGAGTGACCCCAGGCCTTTGGCTGCACCTGTCACTGCTAAAGATGTAACTATTGAGCCCGGATTCAAAATGACATTTAACATTTACAGTTTGCAACATGGTGAGGATCTGAAGATTGAGATCCCAGTGATAGGACGCCCCGTTCCCAAGGTTGAATGGATGAAAGATGGACAATCTCTCAAGGAGACAACCAGACTGAATGTATCAAGCACACCGTTATCTACTAAGCTGTGTATCAAGGATGCAAACAAGGAAGATTCTGGAAAATACACCGTCACAGCTACAAGCAGTGTTGGAACAGCTACAGAGGAGATTACTGTCATTATTCTTGATAAGCCTGGCCCACCCACAGGCCCTGTAAAGATTGAGGAGGTGAGCTCTGATTATGTCACACTCTCATGGGAGCCACCAGAGTACACTGGAGGCTGTCAGATAAACAACTACATTGTAGAGAAGAGAGACACCACCACAACAGCATGGCAGATTGTGTCTGCTACTATTGCCAGGACAACCATTAAAGTCACCAAATTGAAGACTGGAGTTGAGTATCAATTCAGAGTGTCTGCTGAGAATAGATATGGAAAGAGTTCTGCCATTGTCTCTCCTGCTGTTATTGCTCAATATCCATTCAGTGAGCCTGCTGCCCCAGGCACACCTATTATATCTGCTGTAACCAAGGATAACATGGTTGTTGAATGGAAACCTCCCACCAACAACGGAGGCAGTCCCATCTTAGGCTATCACATTGAGAGAAAGGAAAAGAACAGCCTGTTGTGGACTAAACTCAACAAGCTTTTAATCCCAGACACACGTTTCAAGACTACAGAGCTGGAAGAAGGTATTGAGTATGAATTCAGAGTTTATGCTGAGAACATTGCTGGAGTCAGCCCGGCTAGTATGGTTTCTGAGAGTACAGTGGCTAGGGATCCCTGTGACCCACCAGGCACTCCTGAGGCTATTGAAATCACCCGAAACCATGTGACACTCCAATGGACCAGGCCTCAGTATGATGGAGGCAGTGTAATCACTGGCTACATGATTGAGAGGAGAAAGCATCCAGATACCCGCTGGATGAAGGCCAGCTTCACCAACATTATTGATACCCAGTTCACACTCACTGGCCTGACTGAGGACTGTGTCTATGAGTTTAGAATAATTGCCAGAAATGCTGCTGGCATCTCTAGCCGTCCTTCACAGAGCACAGGAGAAATTACTGCCAAAGATAAAATTGAGGCTCCAGAAGCCACCATGGATTCAAAATTCAAGGATCTTACTGTTGTTCATGCTGGTGAGACATTTATCATTGATGCTGACTACACTGGCAAGCCTCTGCCTGAGGTAATTTGGTTAAAGGAAGGAAAGGAGATTGACAAAACAACACCAAGAATGGATGTCAAAACCACACTCACTCGTACCATCCTGACTGTAAAGGATTGTATCAGAGTGGATGGTGGCCACTTTGTTCTCAAACTTGTCAATGTAGGAGGAGTCAAGATGATCCCAGTTAATGTAAAGGTTCTAGATCGACCTGGTCCTCCAGATGGCCCATTAGAAGTCAAAGGGGTCACAGCTGAAAAATGTTACCTACACTGGAATCATCCTTCACATGATGGAGGAGCTGGTATTTCTCATTACATCATTGAGAAAAGAGAAACCAGTCGTTTGTCATGGACAGTAGTTGAGCCCAAGATCCAGGCAATCAGTTACAAAGTCACAAAACTACTGCCTGGCAATGAATACATCTTCAGAGTCACTGCTGTGAATAAATATGGTGTTGGTGAACCTTTGGAATCTGAACCAGTTATTGCTCGCAATCCCTTCACCACTCCCAGTCCCCCCTCCACCCCAGAGGCCAGTGCTATCACTAGAGACTCTATAGTACTTACCTGGGAAAGGCCAGAGGATAATGGAGGAGCTGAGATTGAGGGATATATACTTGAAAAACGTGATAAGGATGGCATCAGATGGACTAAATGCAACAAGAAGAGGCTGAATGACCTGAGATTCAGGTGCACTGGCCTCACAGAGGGACACTCATATGAATTCAGGGTCTCAGCTGAAAATGCTGCTGGTGTGGGAAAACCTAGTTCACCATCTCAATATATCAAAGCCTGTGATGCAACTTATCCACCAGGACCTCCGAATAACCCCAAAGTCACAGACCATTCAAGCACGACAGTCTCCCTTGCTTGGTCCAGGCCTATCTATGATGGTGGAGCACAGATAAATGGATATGTTGTTGAAATGAAGGAGGCCGCAGATGATGAGTGGGTTGTTTGTACATCACCCACTGGTGTCCAGGAGACCCACTACACTGTCAAGAAACTGAAGGAAAATGCTGAGTACAACTTCCGCATCTGTGCTGTTAACCGTGAGGGAGTAGGAGAGCCTGTAGACCTACCTGGGTCTGTGATTGCTGCAGAGAAACTGGAAGCTCCAGAAATTGAACTAGATGCTGACCTGAGGAAGATGGTTAATGTTCGTGCCAGTGCCAACCTGCGTCTGTTTGTGACAATCAGAGGAAAGCCTGAGCCTGAGGTCAAATGGTCTAAAGCTGATGGCACTCTAAATGAGCGTGCCCAGATTGAAGTCACAAGCTCTTACACAATGCTAGTGATTGAGAATGTTGACAGATTTGATACTGGCAAGTATGTGCTCACCCTTGAGAACCTCAGTGGCTCCAAATCAGCCTTCATCAATGTCAGAGTTCTGGACTCTCCTAGCACTCCTACTAATCTGGAGGTTAAAGATGTTAAGAGAAATTCTGTCTCCCTTTCCTGGGAACCTCCTATAATTGATGGTGGAGCTAAGATTTCACACTATATTGTGGAGAAGAGAGAACAGAAGAGAATGGCTTTTACCAGTGTTTGCACTAATTGTGTGAGGACTTCCTACATTATTTCTGACCTGCAAGAGGGAGGCCGATACTATTTCCGTGTCTTGGCTGTGAATGAGCTGGGAGTAGGTCTGCCTGCCTTCACGGATCAAGTTAAAGTGTCTGAGGCTCCCTTGCCTCCTGGTAAGATTGTTGTGGTTGATGTGACCCGTCATACTGTCACGCTTTCCTGGGAGAAACCTGATCATGATGGAGGCAGCAAGATTACAAACTATATTGTTGAGATGCAGCCCAAAGGAGATGACAAGTGGACTGTATGTAGTGAAGTCAAAGCACTGGAAGCTACTATTTATGGACTCACAACTGGAGAGGAATACTCTTTCAGGGTCACTGCTGTGAATGATAAGGGCAAGAGTGATGCCAAGCCACTGGCTACTCCAGTGACGGTGAAGGACATTACAGTGGAGCCCATCATCAACCTGTTGTACAACACATACAGTGTAAAAGCAGGAGATGACCTGAAGATTGATGTTCCCTTCAAAGGAAGGCCACAGCCTGAAGTTTCCTGGAAAAAAGATGGTCATGTGCTTAAGCAAACAACCAGGGTGAATGTTCTTACTTCCACAACCTCATCCAAGATTGTCATTAAGGATGCAACCAAGGAGGATGTAGGAAAATATGAGATAACTCTGACTAATTCAGTTGGCACGAAGACAGCTGAAATCACCGTTATAATTCTGGACAAACCTGGCACACCCAGCAACATTAAGGTGGATGAGGTGAGCGCTGACTTCATCTCCCTGTCTTGGGATCCTCCAACTTATGATGGTGGATGCCAGATTAACAACTATGTAGTGGAGAAGAGAGACACTACGACAACCACATGGCAGATTGTTTCAGCCACAGTGGCCAGGACATCAATCAAGGTTCCTCATCTCACTCAGGGAACAGAGTATCAGTTCCGTATTGCAGCTGAGAACCGCTATGGCAAGAGTACTGCCATTGACTCTGCTGCTATTATTGCTCAGTATCCTTTTGAGCCACCTGGCCCTCCAGCCAACCTTCATGTTGCACATGCCACCAAGACTAGCATGCTTGTGGTATGGAGCAGACCTGCCAGTGATGGTGGAAGCCCTGTTATTGGTTATCACATTGAATGCAAAGAGCAAAGCAGCATTCTGTGGACCAAGGTCAACAGAGGTCTGCTGGCTGATAACCAGTTTAAGATGTCAGGCATTGAAGAAGGCTTGCTGTATCAATTCAGAGTCTATGCTGAAAATATTGCTGGCATTGGTCCATGTACTAAGGCCAGTGAACCAGTGGCAGCACGAGATCCATGTCTGCCTCCACGTAACCTTAGAGTCACCAACATTACCAGGAATTCAGTATCCCTCTTCTGGGAGAAACCTGAGTATGATGGTGGAGTAAAGATTACTGGCTACATTGTAGAACGCAAAGAACTTCCAAATGGTCGCTGGCTGAAGTGTAACTTCACCAACCTACAGGACACATACTTTGATGTCACAGGCCTCACAGAAGATGTCCAGTATGACTTCCATGTCATTGCTAAGAACTCTGCTGAGCTGTTGAGTGCGCCTTCAGAGAACACTGGTCCTGTCATAGTCAAGGATGATGTAGATCCTCCTACTATTATCCTGGAAGATAAGTTCAGACAGCTGGTTGTCATTAAGGCTGGGGAGATCATTAGAATTGATGCTGAGATCACAGGTCGTCCACTCCCTGTTGTTTCATGGTCTAAAGATGGAAAGGAGATTGAGGCCAAGGCCAGATGTGAAATCACCTCCACTAACTTCACAACCACCCTAATTGTTAGAGATGCTATCAGGAGGGATTCTGGCCAGTACATTCTGACACTTCACAATGTAGCAGGAACACGATCTGTGGCTATCAATTGTAAGGTTCTGGATATACCAGGACCTGCTTCAGGACCTTTAGCCGTGTCTGGCCTCACAGCAGAGAAATGCACCTTATCTTGGGGTCCACCTCAAGAGAATGGTGGTGCCGAAATCATGCACTACATTGTGGAAAAACGTGAGACAAGTCGCCTTGCCTGGACTCTTGTCTATGGAGACATGAAGGCAACCACCTGTAAAGTGACCAAGCTTCTCAAAGGAAATGAGTATATCTTCAGAGTCAGAGGAGTCAACAAATATGGGGATGGTGAGGCTCTGGAGAGTGAGCCAATGAAGGCCATAGATCCATTCACTGTGCCTGCCGCTCCCACTAATGTCCAGGTCACTTCAGTTACTAGTGAAGCAATGACCATCTGTTGGGAAAGACCAGTTTCTGATGGTGGCAGCAGTATCTCTGGCTATGTAATTGAAAAGCGTGAGAAAACTGGCCTTCGCTGGTGCCGTGTTAATAAGAAACCTGTTTATGACCTCAGAGTCAAAGCCTCACACCTTCGTGAGGGCTTTGAATATGAGTACAGAGTTTTTGCAGAGAATGCTGCTGGCCTCAGTGCTCCTAGCATCCCTTGCCCACTCACAAAGGCTGAAGATCCACAGTTCCTGCCTTCACCTCCTGCTAAGCCTAAGATCATTGATTCTACAAAGACCTCAGTTACCTTGTCATGGAATAAGCCACTATTTGATGGTGGAGCACCTGTGACTGGTTACAGAGTAGAATACAGAAAGACTGCAGATGATGAATGGATTGTTGGAGTCCACAATACCAAGAACACAGAGTTTACAGTGGTGGGATTGACCCCTGGTGCAGAATATGTGTTTATTGTTAAGTCCATTAATAAGATTGGTGTCAGTGAGCCCAGCCCTGAGTCAGACAAACAGGTTGCCAAAGAAAGAGTGGAGGAACCAGTATTTGACATCACCAATGAGATGAGGAAGACACTTATTGTGAAAGATGGAAGCTCATTCACTATGACAGTGCCCTTCAGAGGAAAACCCGTACCCAGCGTTACGTGGAGTAAACCTGATGTTGACCTCAGAGTCCGTGCTGTCATTGACACCACAGACACCTTCACCTCCATCACCTTAGAGAAAGCAACTCGTGATGACTCTGGTAAATACACTGTCACCTTGTCCAGTGTAGCTGGAACCACTTCCTTGACACTCAATGTCAGAGTCCTGGACTCCCCTGGACCTCCTGCACATGTAGAAGTCAAGGAGGTGACTAAATCCTCTGCTACTGTAACATGGGACACTCCTGAGAATGAGGGAGGAGGACCAGTCAAAAACTACCTTGTTGATATCCGTGAGGCCAGCAAGAAAGGATGGACTAGGTTGACTGACACATGCCACAGGCTGACGTACAAGGTGATAGATCTACAGGAGGGAGGAATCTACTACTTCAGAGTGACAGGCGAGAATGAATATGGTGTAGGAGTTCCTGCTGAGACCAAAGAGGGAACCAAGATCACAGGTATTGAATTTAAGCTGGTAACTTAAAAGCTTCTAATTGATATGTAAAAGTTAACACCTGATTATTTTTTTAAAACACATTATTTCCTATTTCTCCAGAAAAACCAAGTCCACCACCAAAGCTAGGCGTAACTGATGTGACCAAGGAGAGTGTGTCCCTGGCCTGGGCCAAACCAGAACAAGATGGAGGCAGCAGAATTACTGGCTATCTGGTGGAAGCTCTGGAGAAAGGACAGGAGAAGTGGGTTAAGTGTGGTGTAACCAAGTTTGTCCATTTCACAGTGTCTGGTCTCAGGGAGAATTCAGAGTACTTCTTCAGGGTCCGAGCTGAGAACCTTGCTGGATTCAGTGATGTTAAGGAAATGGTCACTCCTGTGATGGTCAAAGACCAACTTGGTAGGTTCCAAACTGATCAGATTTAGCAATTCAGTTTGAGAGAAATATAATAAGAAATATAAAGCACAGAATAAGTCAGCATATATTATTTCAAATATTTATATATAACCAGAAATTAACCAAGTCAAATTACACAATATTACACCTAACTTTCCCCTTAACTCTTTTTAAGTCCTTTAATGTTTCTTTCTTGCTCCAGAATCACCTGAGATCAACATGAAGGATTTCCCGCATAACACAGTATATGTTAGAGCTGGCTCCACCCTGAAGTTTGAGATTCCACTCACAGGCAGGCCTATGCCTAAAGTTGCCCTGTCAAAGGATAATGTACTGCTCAAGTCAACGATGAGGTTCAACTCTGAGGTCACCCCTGACAGCATCAAAATCACTTTGCGTGAGAGTGTGGCTGGAGACTCAGGACGCTACGATATCACTGCTTCCAACTCTAGTGGAACCACCAAGTCCTTTGTAAACATTGTTGTTCTGGATCGCCCCAGTGTCCCACTTGGCCCTGTGGAGCTGTTTGACGTCACAGAAGACAGCGTGAGCCTGAAATGGCTCCCACCAGCATATGACGGTGGCAGTCCTATCACCAACTACATCATTCAGAAGAGAGAGACAACCACAGCAAATTGGATGGACGTGTCTTCTGCTGTGGCCCGCTGCACCATAAAGATCATGAAGCTGACCACTGGCCTAGAGTACCAGTTCAGAATCAGGGCTGAGAACAGATATGGAATCAGTGAGCATATTGACTCACCAACTGTCACTGTCAGCCTTCCTTACAGTAAGTTATATTTTTTTGCTTCCCTCTTTAATCTACACATTTCATATTTTTCTACTCCATTTCTCTCGTAAATCATCTAACACTGCCTCCACCCGCCAGCTATTCCTGATGCTCCATCAACTCCAGAGATCACAGCTGTAACAAGAGAGAGCATCACTGTAGCTTGGAAGGAGCCGAAGTCAGATGGTGGCAGCCATGTGTTTGGCTACCATCTCCAGATGAAAGACAGGAACAGTATTCTTTGGCAGAGAGTCAACAAAATGGTGATCCGTGCTACTCACTTCAAGGTCACCAATATCAATGCTGGACTTATTTATGAGTTCAAGGTGGCAGCAGAGAATGCTGCTGGAATCAGTGCCTTCAGCAAGGTTTCTGATGCAGTGCTGGCCATTGATGCCTGTGGTAAGTGGAATAATCAGTTACTGGATAAAAGTCAAGGAAATCTGTTTCTGCTGCTGCATTGTTGTCTTATAACAAATCCTATTGTCTGTTCCTGCAGAGCCACCAATCAATTTGCGCATCACTGATATCACTAAGAATTCCATTAGCCTGGCCTGGCAGAAACCCAACTATGATGGTGGATCCCCAATCACTGGCTATATCATTGAGAAGAGGGAGGGTGTTAGTGCCAAGTGGTCCAAAGCTAACCTGACCAATGTCACAGACACCCGCTTCATTGTGACTGGCCTAACCCAAGACAACACGTATGAGTTCAGAGTCTTGGCCAAGAATGCTGTTGGTTCAGTGAGCAACCCATCCATGACTGCTGGACCAGCCACATGTGTGGATACCTATGGTAGGCATTTTATTCCAAATTGTGAATGAATAAAATTTAGAGCAGTCATTGTCCTCAGAGAATGGACATTTTGACAATTTAGGCACTGAAACTGGCACACATTGGAAATTAACTTTTTTATGATTTGTCATTTGAAAGCATTTACATAATTTTCATTTTCATGTATGATACATGCATGCATCAGAACTAAAATGCTTTTTTATTTATCACCCAGGTGCGCCAGAGATTGAACTACCTCAGGAGTACCTCAGTGAGGTCAAACACCATGCTGGTGCTAATGTGGAGCTCAAGTTTAATATTACAGCCAAACCTGCTCCCACTATTGAGTGGTTTAAGGATGGAAGAGAGCTTGAGCCCAGTGCCCAGCTCTCTTTCAAACACACATTTGAGTCGACCAGTTTGTTCCTGAAGGAAACTACTCGTCTGAACTCTGGAACCTATGAGGTCAAGGTGAAGAACTCCCTGGGGTCTGCATGTTCCATTGTCAGACTACTCATTCAAGGTATTGAGATATTGTTTATTAATTTGCTTTGTGTGAAATTTATATTATAATCATAACCCCTGATATGCATGAACATCTCCCTCCACTATCCAGACAAGCCAGGTCCTCCTGCTGGAGAGATTCAGTTCAAGAAGGTCACTGCTGACAATATCACCATCATGTGGTCTCCACCTGCTGATGAAGGAGGTGCCATGGTAACTCATTACATTGTGGAGAAGAGAGAGACCAGCAGGGTCATGTGGTCCATTGTGTCAGAGAAATTGGTCGACTGCATCGTTAATGTACCCAGACTCATCCAGGGCAATGAGTACATCTTTAGGGTTCGTGGCGTCAACAAGTATGGCATCGGAGACCCATTAGAGTCAGAGCCTGTAATTGCAAGGAATGCATTTGGTAAGCAATCAAAATTAACAACTTACTTATTCTCCACCACTACCCTGACTTATTAGCTTTGAAAACAACTATACTTCAGGATATTCTTTGAAATCATTAGTATTGAAATTATTAATAGTCAAACAGGCATAGAACATTTGAGAATATAGAAATATAGAATGATTTTAAAATATTTTAAAAACAACTGCAAACTACTTTATTTCATCTAACCGGATAGTTTTTTTCCCCAAACAGTTCCCCCCAGTGAGCCATCTAAGCCTAAAGTGACAATGATCACCAAATCCACCATGACAGTTACCTGGGAAAGACCAGCATTGGATGGAGGCAGTGACATTGACGGTTATTACCTGGAAAAGAGGGAGAAAAAGAGTCTACAGTGGTTCAAGGTTTGTTTGCTGAGCTATGTTTCAAGATATAGATGTGAAGTGTAAAAGAAACTAAAGACAGGCATGTGGAAACATCATAACATCCATTTTGTGTCCAGGTGGTGAAGGGCACCATTAGGGACACTAGGCAGAAAGTCACCAACCTTGTGGAAAACAGCGAGTACCAGTACAGAGTTTGTGCTGTCAACAAGGCTGGAGCAGGAAATTACTCCGAGTCTTCTGACCTATTCAAGGCTTATGATCCCATTGGTAAGGCTTTAATTTGCAGTTACAGCATCACCGTGCTAGGGAATTCTTATGATTTGTTTACTGTCTATGTCTCCATATGGACTTGCTGACAATATTCATTCTATTTTGTCTTTTAAAGATCTACCCGGTGAGCCATCCAAGCTGCATGTGGTTGACTCCACAAAGACCTCCATCACCCTTGGCTGGGAGAAGCCTGTCTATGATGGCGGCAGTGAAATCACACAGTACATTGTGGACCAGATGAATATAGAGGACAAAGAATGGGTGACCATCAATCCACAGGTTAAGACCTGCGAGTATGTGGTGCCCCACCTCAAACCTGGAACCTACTACTACTTCAGAGTGTCTGCTGTCAACAGCAAGGGCAAAGGAGAGGACATCAAAATGTATCAGCCTGTGCAGGCCAAAGATATCTTGGGTTTGTATACACACAGATGCCCCTAGGTTATTGAGAACATAAGTCCTTTATATTAGTTTTTTAATCAAGGTAAAAACATTGAAAAGTGATTTTTTTAATATGGCTTCAAATTATTGAAATAGATTTTTATTTTAAGTATATTTGGTATTTTGGTATTTTTGAGCATTAATTTCTAAAATTTTGTGTTACTTCTTTCTAACAGAGGAGGCCGATTTGGACTTGGATGTTCCCATGACGACGCAGTACACAGCTAGGGCCGGTTGTGATGTGGAAGTGTTTATCCCCCTGAAGGGACGCCCTGCACCCAATGTCACCTGGCGCCGTGGCGACCGCAACATGGCTGGTGACAACCGCTACACCATCACCAGCACTGACAGAGCCACCACACTTATCATTCCCAAGGTCACCCGCGATGATTGTGGCAAGTACCTGCTTGAGATTGAGAACGGCGTTGGAGAGCCCAAGATAATCACAGTTTCCCTTAAGGTCCTGGACAGTCCATCCTCCTGCCAGAAACTGATCATCAAGAACGTGACAAGAGGAAAGCTGACCCTCAGCTGGGAAGCTCCTCTCATTGATGGTGGTTCCCCTGTCACTAATTACATTGTTGAGAAGAAGGCCTCCACCATGAAGGCTTACCAATTGATCACAGCTGAGTGTGCAAGTACAACTTACAAGGTGTCAGGTCTGGAAGAGGATGTAGCTTACTTTTTCCGTGTGTCTGCTGAAAATGAGTTTGGTGCTGGTGACACTTGTGAGACCACAGAGCCTGTCAGAGCTACAGAAACGCCAGGAGCTGTTAGGGACTTAATGATGATGGACTCCACAAAGAATTCTGTAACTTTGCAGTGGACCAGACCTGACCATGACGGTGGTAGCCACATTACTGAATACATCATTGAGAAGAGAACTCAGGAAGATACTATGTGGACCTTGGGTGCAACATGCAAGCGCTGCAGTTGTGAAGTGACAGGACTTAGGGAGAATGCTGTCATGGACTTCAGAGTGTTTGCAAAGAATGAGAAGGGCAACAGCGACTTCTCCCAAATTGGTCCAATAACAGTGAAGGACTTCATCATTCCACCTGAGGCCAACCTGAGTGAGTACCCCAATGGAGAGCTTGCTGTTAGGATTGGTCAGAACATCCACATTGAACTACCCTTCAAGGGTAAGCCAAGACCTGCAATCAGTTGGCTGAAGGATAATTTACCTCTGAAGGAAAGTGACAAGGTTCGATTCAGGACTACTGACAACAAGACTGCAGTCACAGTCCGAGGAGTCAAGAAGGAGCATGCTGGCCAGTACACATTGGTTCTGGACAACAGAGTCATCAAGAACTATTTTGACATTAATGTAATCACTCTGGGTCCCCCATCAGTGCCTGCTGGTCCTATTCGCTATGATGAAATTAAAGCTCAGAGTATTATCATTTCCTGGGATGAGCCAAAAGAGGACGGAGGTGGTGAGATTACCTGCTATAGTGTGGAGAAGCGGGAGACCTCTCAGGCCAACTGGAAGATGGTCTGCTCAAGTGTTGTCAGAACCACCTTTAAGATTCCCAACCTGGTTCAAGGAACACACTATCAGTTTAGAGTTCGTGCAGAGAACAAGTATGGAGTCAGTGAACCGCTCAACTCTTCTGAAGTTGTCGCCCAGCACCAGTACAAACCTCCAGGGCCTCCAGGAAAGCCAGTGACCTACAACATCACCAGTGATGGTATGACCATCAAGTGGGAGGCCCCAGGCTTCGATGGAGGATCTCCCATTTTGGGCTATCATGTTGAGAAGAAGGACAGGAATAGCCTCTTATGGCAGAAGGTGAACTCCACCATCATCTCCAACAGAGAGTACAGGATCATTGGTCTCATAGAGGGTCTGGAGTACTCCTTTAGAGTCTATGCTGAGAACAATGCTGGACTCAGCCCTGTTAGTGAACAAAGCAAACATGCACTGGCTATCTCCCCTGTTGGTAAGTAAATGCTGACTCCAACATCTGTTGCACATTAGCTTTAAACTTAAAAAAGCAGTCAGCCATTTTTAGAAGCCTTCTTATATTGACCCAGTCAGAGTCATAAGAAGATTAATATAAGTTCTTCTGGTACACAAAGCTCCAGAAACGAAAGACATTTATTTCACTTATTGTTCTTTTAACATCAGATATATAAGATATATAATTTTTGTCAAGATTTAGTTTGCTTCTGTATTAAGGAAGTGACAACCAAGCACTTGAATAAGTTGCTTCTTTGTCTTCTGAATTAGATCCACCTGGCACTCCTGTCTGCATTGATGTAACCAGAGACTCAGTCACTCTGCAGTGGGACATTCCCAAGAGGGATGGTGGCAGCAAAATTGTGGCCTACAGTGTCGAGAGGCGCCACGGTAGAGGCAAATGGCTGCGATGCAACTTCACTGACATTACTGAAACCCAGTTCACTGTGACTGGTCTTTCACCTGGAGATAGATTTGAGTTCAGAGTGATTGCCAGAAACGCTGTGGGAACAGTCAGTCCACCATCTAACTCCTCTGGATACTTCATGACCAAGGATGAGAGCAGTAAGGATTCCCAAAAAAATTTAATTATCAGAAACAGAATATTTCTCACAGACTTTGTGCAAATTTCTCATTCTCATTTTTTACATCTCCAGTTGCTCCTGAGATTGAGTGGTCTCCAGACCAGGTGCTCACCCTGAGGGCTGGAGAGAATGTTAAGCTCAGCTGCAGCATCACTGGACGTCCCGTCCCCCAGGTTGTCTGGTACAAGGATGGCAAAGAGATTGACAAGAGGACCATGATTGACATTGAGATTACTACTGGCATTGGCACCAGCAGTTTGTTTATCCGCGATGCTGACAGGAACCATCGTGGAATATACACTGTAGAGGCAAAGAACAGCTACGGTACCAAAAAAGCTGATGTCAATGTTAGAGTGCAAGGTTGGTACACCTGATGATTAAATTTCAATACACTGTAATGCCATTGCATGGGACAAACATTTTCAAGCCTGTGTCAAGTGTTACACCCCATCTAAATGAGATCCACCTATTACAGTACAATTTATTACTACTTTTCAAACAAAGCCTCCACTTTCTCATGCAGATACCCCTGGACCCGTCGAGGGACCTATTCGTTTCACTGGCATCACAGCTGAGAAGTGCACTGTGTGGTGGAATCCACCAGAGAATGATGGATGTGCAGCCATCACTCACTATGTAGTGGAGAAGAGGGAAACATCCAGGATCTCTTGGGCCCTGGTCACCTCCAAGTGTGAAGCCTGTTCTTACAATGCCACCAATCTCATCAAGGGCAATGAGTATCAGTTCAGAATCTCTGCTGTCAACAAGTTTGGTGTTGGTAAACCACTGGACTCCGATCCTGTCATCGCACAGATGCAATACAGTAAGTACCTCACGTATTGTCTGACATACTGGCTGAACTTCAGAGGCTACTGCTCTCAGAGAAAACTGACTTAACATTTAAAATATATCCTTATAACTTAAATTTGTTTTCTTGTCTACCTCAGCTGTGCCTGAGGCTCCTGGTACCCCAGATGCCACCCATGTGACTGGAGACAGCATCACCCTGTGCTGGACCAGGCCAAGGTCTGATGGAGGCAATGAGATTAAACATTACATCCTGGAAAGAAGAGAGAAGAAGAGCCTGCGCTGGGTTAAGGTTTCCTCTAAGAGGCCTATCACTGAGCTAAGACACCGTGTCACTAACCTTACTGAGGGCAACGAATATGAGTTCCGTGTCATGGCTGAAAATGGTGCTGGTGTTGGACCAGCCAGCAGTACTTCCAGGCTCTTCAAATGCAGAGAGCCAACCAGTGCCCCCAGTGCGCCAACAGTGATCAAGGTAGGGCTGTAAATCTTGTCCTACAACAAAGCAGATGTTCCAGGCAACCTTATAATCGTTATCCATATTCTCTTTAATTTTATTATCTTTGTACAATAAACCGAAAAAAACCCCAAAACAAAACATTTTATATATAGTACATATAATTTATTGGAAATTATTTTTGCATTATTAAGGTGAATATTTCAAAACATAAAAATCAGACTGTAAACAAAGAGAACACAAATATATAGATATACTGTAGATATATAGCAAAATTACTATTAACTATGCATTTTCTTGTCAACCAGGTCGTTGACTCCACCAAGTCGTCTGTCACCCTGGAATGGACCAAACCAGTGTTTGATGGTGGCATGGAAATCATTGGCTACAATATTGACATGTGTAAGGCCAGTCTGGAGGAATGGCACAGAGTCAACAGCCAGATTTGTATCCACACCAGATACACTGCTAAGGGCCTGGTTCCTGGAGAGCTCTATAAGTTCCGTGTCAGTGCTGTAAATGGATCAGGAGAAGGTGAAGCCTCTGTGATGCCAAACCCTGTTCAAGCTGTGGACAGACTTACATCTCCAGAGATTGACATTGATGCCAACTTCAAACAAACTCACATTGTGAAGAATGGTGGAACTGTTACCCTCCATGTTGCTTTCCGTGGCAAACCAGCTCCTTTGGCCACCTGGTCTAAAGTAGATGGTGAGCTGCCAGTCATGGCTGATGTCAACACCACTGATTTGTCCTCTTCGCTGACTATTGAGGGTTGCACTAGATATGAGGCCGGCAAATACACCCTGTCCCTGGAGAACAACAGTGGACGAAAGTCTATTACATTCACTGTCAAAGTGCTGGACACACCTGGACCTCCAGGAGCCATCACCTTTAAAGACGTTACACGCGGAGCCTTAACACTTATGTGGGATGCCCCCAGTAATGATGGTGGATCCCGAATCCACCACTACATTGTGGACAAACGAGAGGCCAGCCGCCTCGCCTGGCAGGAGGTCAGTACCAAGTGCTCTCGCCAGATGATCAGGGTAACAGGTCTGGAGATTGGTGTGCCATATCTGTTCAGGGTGATTGCTGTTAACCAGTATGGCCAGGGAGAACCTCATGAGATGACAGAGCCCATTATTGCCACAGAAGAACCTGCACCACCAAAAAGACTGGATGTTGTAGACACCACCAACTCCACAGCCTCTCTGGTATGGCTGAAGCCTGAGCATGATGGGGGCAGCCGCATCAGAGGCTACGTTGTTGAATTCAGAACTAAAGGCACTGACCGCTGGGTAGTTAGTGGGGAGACCAAGTCCCAGAAGATGTTGGTGGAGGGTCTCATTGAGAATACAGAGTATGACTTCAGAGTCAAGGCTAGGAATGATGCAGGAATCAGTGAGCCTCAGGGCACCTTTGGCTCTGTGGTCATTAAGGAGCCTCGCATTGAACCAACTGCTGACCTCAGCAGCATCACCAATCAGCTCATCACCTGCAAGACCTCCAACACCTTCAGAATCGACATTCCTATCAGTGGCAGGCCTGCACCCAAGGCCACCTGGAAGCTGGAGGAGATGAAGCTGAAGGAGAGCGATAGAATCTCCATTAAGACCACAAATGAAAGAACCACTCTGGTGGTTAAGGACAGCAAGAGAAGTGACAGCGGCAAGTACTACCTGACTCTGGAGAATGCTGCTGGTGTGAAGACATTCACAGTTACTGTGGTTGTTGTTGGCAGACCCAGTCCTCCCACAGGTCCTGTGGAAATTTCTGGAATTTCCTCAGAGTCTTGCAATCTGTCTTGGTCAGAGCCAGTTGATGATGGTGGAAGTGACATCACCAATTACATTGTGGAAAAACGAGAGTCTGGCTCTGCCTCCTGGCAGGTGGTAAACTCTAGTGTAAAGAGAACCACCATCAAAGTGACCCATCTTACCAAGTACATGGAGTACACTTTCAGAGTGTGCGCTGAGAACAAGTTTGGAGTCAGCAAGTCCATTGAGTCTGCTGCTGTTATCATTGAACATCCATTTGGTAAGGTCTAATTTTATACAGACACGTGATATATTTTGTAAATCATCTTAGATCCAGGTCAGATTAAAAATTCTCACCCCCTATCTCAACAGTTCCACCAAGTCCTCCAACCCGTCCAGATGTGGTATCTGTGTCTGCGAATGCCATCAGCATCAAATGGGATGTTCCATATGCAGATGGAGGCAGCAAGGTGACAGGCTACTGGATTGAGAAGAAGGAGAGAAACACAATTCTGTGGGTGAGGGAGAACAAACTGCCCTGCCTGGAGTGCCATTACAAGGTGTCCAACCTGATTGAGGGCCTGGAGTACCAGTTCAGGGTGTATTCCATGAATGTTGCTGGACTAAGCAAGGCCAGTGAAGCCTCCAGGCCTGTGGTGGCACTCAATCCTGTTGGTAAGAGATGACAACTGATAAACACAAACCTTTGTTGAGACAAGGTCCTAAAAATTGATGACTCAAACATGATCACTGCGCTCTGCTAAAACTGTTTAAAAAATCTTAATGAAGTAAGATGAAGTTAATGAAGTTTTCTGTAATTGAGTCTGAATAAACATATCCACATTTAAACAGTAATAGCTCCAAAACTCTAGGGCCGATAGAGCAACCTTAAGGGGAAACATTAGGTTTTTTTTTAAATGCACTATGATGCATCTAAAAATTCTGAACTGCAGCTCTACCAAATTTCATGCAATAGAAATGAAGCACAATACTACATCCACTTTAGTCGCAGTACCCAATATATCACATTTACCTTACGAGTATGCTATGTGGTTAAAGCTGTGTTATCACAGATGTCTTTTTCTGCCTTTATTTGAAAATATTTGAGGACAGGAAAGGGTATGAGACAAGGACTGATGCAACATAGTTTAGCATTTCATACAGTATTGCATTTTGATTTTGCGGTGCATAGACAGACTTAAACTGTGGATGGTGCAGTCATGTTTCATGCTTTGTAACCAATCAGCTAGCAGGTTTCTCCAAACTCTGTTGCTGTTTTTCCAATAGATTTCTCTCCCTCCTTATTTAGATCCTCCTGGTAAACCAGAGGTGACAGACATCAGCCGCTCATCTGTTTCCTTGTGCTGGACTGTGCCGTTCAATGATGGTGGTAGCAAGATTGTCGGTTACGTGGTAGAGAGGAAAGTCTACAGCAAAGATGAGTGGGATGACTACCGCTGGCTTAAGTGCAATTACACTACCATCACTGAGAACTACTTCACCGTAACCAACCTAGCAGAGAGTGAGACCTATGAGTACCGTGTCATTGCCAAGAATGCTGCAGGTGTCCACAGTGCACCCTCAGAGACCACCGGACCAGTCACGTGCAGGGACGAATACAGTAAGTTCACATGTAACTTACGACATTATATTATGATAACCATTTTCATTTAATTTTCTTTTCTGTCTGAATAGAAAATTTAACAAAGCACTAAAAGCAAGTGGAAAAAGTAATAAAAGTAATTTTTGCTGAGTTTATACCTGTATTTTTTTGAGGTGAAAACTTAACATTTTTTCTTCGCTGCAGCTCCTCCCAAAGCTGAGCTTGACAGCAAGCTGGTGGGTGAGACAGTTATCGTCACTGCCGGCTCGGACCTTGTCCTGGACGGTGCTGTAGGTGGTAAACCAGAGCCTACTGTGTACTGGTCAAAGGGCGATAAGATTTTGGAGCTTGGAGAGAAATACTCACTGACCTACACCTCTACCAGAGCAATGGCTGTCATCAAGAACTGTGACCGATATGACACAGGCAGATACATCCTGACTGTCAAGAATGCCAGTGGAATCAAAACTGCTACCGTTAGCGTGAAAGTTCTAGGTGAGTAGCCAAGAAACTACTAATTAAACTCCAATCACATGATTTCAAACACTGAGGTTGTCGTTTATCTTCTGGAATGTGTGATCTAATCTAAGGTTTTTATCTTTCAGACACTCCTGGACCTCCAGCTGATAAGATTGTAATCAGCAGAGTGACAGAGGAGAAGTGTACGGTGTCCTGGAAGATTCCTCTGGAGGATGGTGGAGACACTGTTGGTCATTACATTGTGGAGCGTCGCGAGACCAGTCGCCTCAACTGGGTTATCATGGAGACCGAGTGCAAGACTCTGTCATGTGTCAGCACAAGACTGATCAAGAACAATGAGTACATCTTCAGAGTCAGAGGAGTTAACAAGTTTGGACCTGGAGTTCCTCTGGAGTCAGAACCTGTCATTGCCAGGAATGCCTACAGTAAGCCGCAGCATTTCCTTAACTTCTCTATAGAAACCATTCAGCGTTAAAAAACAAAAACAAATCATTTGTAATGAATTAAAACTGAATATACAGCTAAATTTGAAGTGAAATTTAAAGAAAAAGTTTAATGCAGAGGACTAAATAAAACTAAGAGTTTAAAAATAAAAAAAAATAAAATTTAGTAAAATTTCAAAAATATTTTTAGCAATATCCAGCAGAAGCTTTCAGATAGTTTTCTTTCTTGTGAAAGGAAAACTGGATATAGATTTGTTTCTGTGATTCTGACCTGTTTGCCCCTCCTTCCCCAGCCACCCCTTCACAACCAGGCACACCAGAAGCTACTGCTGTCGGGAAGGAACATGTCATCATCGAGTGGCTGAAGCCTGAAACCGATGGAGGCAGTGAGATCAAAAACTACATAGTGGAAAAACGGGAGAAGAGCAGCACAAGGTGGGAACAACTTCTGACAAATTTATTCAGTGGATTTTTTGGTCTCTCTCTCTCTCTCTCTCTCTCTCTCTCTCTAATGGTGGTCCTTTCATTTTTCCTCTGGTACAGGTGGACTCGGGTGAATAAAACGTACACCATCTATGACACACGTCTGAAGATTACAGGCTTGTTGGAGGGAAGTGAGTACCAGTTCAGAGTGACTGCTGTCAATGCTGCTGGAGACAGCCAGCCGAGCGACACCTCACCATACATCCTGTGCAAAGATCCCACATGTAAGATGTTTAACTGTCTGTTCTCAGTGGAAAAGTCATCAAGATTTTTTAAATTTGAAACAGATAAACAGCATATATGTGTTATCTTCATCTTCACTCAGATACACCAGCTCCTCCATCAATGCCTCGCATCACTGACACAACCAAGCACAGCATCAGCATGACCTGGACAAGGCCCATGTATGATGGCGGCTCAGATGTCACCGGTTATGTAGTTGAGATTCTAGAGGAGGGTTCTGAGCAGTGGTACCGTGCCACTGTCAAAGCACTTAAGACCAACGAATATGTGGCCGCTGGCCTGGCAGCCAATAAGAAGTACAGTTTCAGAGTCGCTGCCATGAACAACAATGGGACTGGGGAGTTCAGCGAACCTAGCGCAGAGGTTGAACCGCTTGAAAGAGTTGGTGAGTCACTGCAGATGTGCTCTTTACAAAATGTTACTTAATCAATCATTGAGGATTTTTACGGTCATATCCTTGTCACAATTACCAACAACAAACTGCAGGGTGCACCTCTTACACCACACAATGAAGTAGAAGAAGAAGTAAGTAAGTGATTGGCAGTTGTAGCATTATCAACTTACATCCTACTATGTTCTTCTTGCTCAGAAATGCCTGACCTGGAGCTGGCTGATGACTTAAAGAAAACAGTGTGTCTGCGTGCTGGAGGAACCTTGCGTCTGTTTGTGTTTATTACTGGCCGGCCGACACCTGTTGTGGCTTGGAGGAAGACAGGTGTGGAGCTGCAGAGCCGCGGCTACATTGAAACCACTGATAGCTACACCTCACTAATCATTGAGAAGGTTGATCGCTACGACTCTGGAAAATACATTGTGGAGGCAGAGAACCCATCTGGCAAGAAGACTGCCACTATCCTGGTTAAAGTCTATGGTATGCCATCCCAAGTTTCCACATATGCTAAATATGTATAATTTATATCAAATGGTGCAGCAAGTAAAATACACAGAATAATTCAAGAAAATATATATTACTATAATTTTTTCCTCCACTTGTCTCTCTGTCCTGCAGATACTCCTGGACCTCCAGGTTCTGTGAGGGTGAAGGACTACACCAAGGAGTCTGTTGTGATCACCTGGGATGTCCCAAGCATTGATGGTGGTGCTCACGTCAGCAACTACATTGTAGAGAAACGTGAAGCCAACATGAAGTCATACAAAACTGTCACCACTGAATGTCGAAAGACATTGTTCAGGATCACTGGTCTGGAGGAGGGCATGCACTACTTTTTCAGAGTCCTGCCAGAGAATATTTATGGTGTTGGCGAGCCCTGTGAGACAACTGAGGCTGTGCTGGTGTGTGATGCACCATCAGTGCCTCTGAACCTCCAGGTTGTTGATGTCAACAAGTCTTCTGTCGCGCTGCACTGGGAGAAACCTCTGCATGATGGAGGCAGCAGGCTTACAGGCTACATCATTGAGACCTGCAAGGTGGGCTCTGACAGGTGGAGTGCTGTGGCAACACTCAAGGCCACAGTATACCAACACACCATACAATCCCTAATGGAAAATGACCAGTACCTGTTCAGGATTCGGGCAACCAACACCCGGGGATCCAGCGAACCAATGGACATTGTCACTCCTGTTACAATTCAGGAGATCAAGGGTAAGTCATCACACAATCATTTTTGCCATCACTGCTGCATCACAAAAAGCAATAAAATAAAAAACATCTCATCCCACCTGTATATTCCAGTGATGCCCAAGATTGACCTGACCAGCATCCCTCAGAAGATTGTTTATGTGCACCGTGGTAAACCCATCGACCTCAACATCCTAATAAAAGCCAAGCCGCAGCCTGTCTGCTCTTGGTTCTTTGGGGGTGTGAAGCTGAAGGACAGCCTAGACCGCATTAAGATTGATAGTAATGGCAAATACACCCATCTCACCATCCGTGAGACCACCATCAATGACACAGGAGACTACACATTGGAGGTGAAGAACGCCATAGGCATGGCAACTGAGGTCATCAAAGTCATCATCCTTGGTAAGAACACATTCAGCAAACAAAAGAAGGATATTTATATAATGTATGTGTACCAAAGTACAATTGTACTGACTGAAGGCCCAAACTATGTGATGTGCACAAGTTTCTAATCAGCTGTCTTTCTGTGTCTGTCTAGATAAACCTGGCATCCCAGTTGGTCCAGTGAAGATCGAGGAGGTTGACGGTGTGTCTGTAACAATCAGCTGGGAACTTCCAGAGAAGGATGGTGGTGCCAACATCAGTGGCTATGTGGTTGAGCAGCGTGATGCTCACCGGCCTGGCTGGACCACAGTCTCCGAGTCAGTGACCCGACCTTGCTTCAAATTCACCAGGCTCTCTGAGGGAACAGAATACGTGTTCCGTGTTGCAGCCATGAATCGCTTTGGCATTGGAGGCTTCCTGCAGTCCGAGGTGGTGGAGTGCAAGAGTGCAAAGAGTGAGTTCTCCTTACAAAGCCTAGTCCTATTTTTTATTTCTATTGTGCTTCCTGTGGTAACAATCACAGTTTTTGTTTTGGTAAACATCTTCTTCATCTGCTAGCAACTATTAGGGGTGGTGGATCCATTTGATGCCAACTTAAAATTTAGCTTGTTTGAAATTGAGCTTTTATGAAAAACTGTTACTTAATGCTACTGAAAAGTTATTTTACACAGTTTAGGATGATTATCATATTACTTAAGCCGAACTTCTCTTAGTCTAATGAAAGAAAATTTAATATGTAATTAATATAACTCCTTTGTCATCCTTTTTATTCTCCATCCATTAGTAAATTTTTTACTTTAAAGACAAGTAATTCTTGAATTAAGTTGAATAACAGTTGTGTGGCTAGCTCACTTATCATGTACACAGTTATCCCATATAGAGGTTTATGTATACTCGGCAGTGTAGTGGCTCACTGAATCCCTTTTGCTAACAGCGGACAGTTAGCTTGTGCTCCACTAACTGGTATTTGTAATTCATCACTTAATCTGTTTTTGATATGTAGCCATCCCTGGACCTCCAAGCAGGCCAGAGGTGCTTGATGTCACCCACGAGGGCATGACCGTGACTTGGCAACCACCAGAGGACAACGGTGGCTCCACCATCGCTGGCTACATCATTGAACGTAAAGAGTCCCATTCTGACAGGTGGCTGAGGATCAACAAGAACCCTGTCACCATGACCAGGTATCGCTCTTCTGGCCTGATTGAGGGCCTGGAGTACGAATACCGTATCACAGCCATCAACTCTAGAGGAGCTGGAAAACCCAGCGAGACCTCTGCCATCACTGTTGCCATGGATCCTATTGGTATGAGAAACAGACACAGTAATTCACCACTTAATTTAGATAAATCTTCCCAGTGTGGAGTCTGGATATTTAGCAGAAGTCTGTCTGTTTTCTTGAACAGAGCCTCCCGGTCCTCCAGTTCAGCCCAGAGTCACCGACAGCACCAGGACTTCAGTCACTCTGGCCTGGCTAGCACCTGAAGAGGAGGGTGGATCTGTTGTTACTGGTTACTTTATTGAGATGCAGAAGGTGGACCAGGTGGAATGGACCCTGTGCAACACCACACCCACCAAGATGTGCGAGTACACCCTCACCCACATGCCCCAGGGTGCCGAGTACAAGTTCAGGGTCATTGCCTGCAATGCTGGTGGTTCTGGAGAGCCTGCTGAGATTCCTGGAGTGGTTAAAGTCCAGGAGATGCTTGGTATAACAATGTTCCACATGTTACAGTATGGTTTTAGAGTCACATACACTTTTCTTTTCTAGCTGAAGTTGTAAATTAATTGAAAACTCTGTGACTTCAGGTTATCCCGACTACGAGCTGGATCATAAATATGAAGAGGGCTACGTGGTACGACAGGGTGGAGTCATTCATCTGTCTGTGCCCATCAAGGGTAAACCCATTCCTACATGCAAGTGGACCAAAGATGGCCGTGACATCTCGCACCGTGCCATGATTGCCACTCATGATGACATCACTGAGTTGGTAATCAAAGAGGCACACAAAGATGACACCGGTACCTACGACCTGGTGCTGGAGAACAAATGTGGCAGAAAGGCTGTGTACATCAAGGTGAGTGACACATCTGACTGTATCAGTATTAGAAGTAAATAAATAAAAAACTTTGACTGCAGTGGTTGGAAGTAAAGTTTCTGTACATCTTCCACCTCCAGGTCAAGGTGATCGGTCGCCCTGACCCCCCAGAAGGCCCTCTGGAGTTTGATGACATTCAAGCCAGATCGGTCCGGGTTAGCTGGAGGCCACCTTCAGATGATGGCGGCTCTGACATTCTAGGATACATTGTGGAAAGGCGGGAGGTACCCAAGGCTGCCTGGTATACGGTGGACGCCCGGGTAACTGAGAACTCTCTGGTGGTGAAGGGCCTGAAGGAGAACGTGGAGTATCACTTTAGGGTTTCTGCTGAGAACCAGTTTGGCATCAGTAGATCTCTCAAGTCTGATGGAGCTGTCATGCCAAAGACACCACTTTGTGAGTATTAATACTTTCTGCAAGTGCTGGTGATGTCCAGCCCTAATTGTTTGTTACAGGTTACATGGTGTACTTACTGGTCAATCAAATTTAATTACAGACATATTTCCCTGGAACAGTTAACACAATGAATGCGATGATGTCAGTAAGCATTGATAAAATAGTGATTTCACTAACAACATGCTTTATCTTCAGGCCCACCTGAACCACCCAGTAATCCACCAGAGATCATGGATGTGACCAAGTCCACAGTGTCCCTGTCCTGGGCCCGACCCCGGGACGATGGAGGCTCTCGCATCACAGGATACTATGTGGAAAGGAGAGAGGTTTCAACAGAGAAGTGGGTCCGCCACAACAAGACTCACATCACCACCACCATGTACAATGTCACTGGTCTCATCCCTGATGCAGAGTACATGTTTAGAGTGGTGGCTCAGAATGACATTGGGCAGAGTGAGCCTGGTCCTGCATCAGAGTCCATAGTCTGTAAAGATCCATTTGGTGAGTTAACATTACACAACACCCAAGACACTTAAGAGAGATTTTATATCTAATCCCACAATGCTTTTACTAATTGAGTATTATTTTCCCCCTGTCTAGACAAACCCAGCCAGCCAGGAGAAATTGACATTGTCTCCATTACCAAAGACTCCATCACCATCCACTGGCTCAGGCCTGAACATGACGGTGGCAAGGAGATCCTGGGCTACTGGATTGAATTCAGGCAAGCTGGAGAGAGTGCCTGGAAGAAATGCAACAAGGAGCGCTCCAAGGATCGCCAGTTCACCATGGGCGGTTTAATGGAGGCAACTGAGTATGAGTTCAGAATTTTTGCAGAGAACGAGACTGGTCTCAGTCGACCACGCCGCACACCCATGGGCATCAAGACCAAACTTAGTGGTGAGCTGATGCAGCATTCCCATTTGATAAAATAGAATAAACTGGCAACAGCAGCATTCATGTAATATTTTTTTATGTTCATAATAGTGCTGGGCAGCGATTAAAGAATTTAATCGCAATTAATCGCATGACTTTTCTGCAATTAATCATATTGTTATGGACAAAATTGAATAATGGATTCAAAAGTAGTTTATTGCGAATGTTTATTTTAAAAGTACTGCTCTATGAA
>JAUBNQ010000013.1:813144-823496 GCA_032353495.1 Ctenopoma kingsleyae
TGTTATTGCCGTGGAAATGTTACTCTCATTGAGGATTGGGACCACGGCGCAGCATCTCCGTACTTTGTTTACTCCAGTGATCAGCTGATCGCCCTGAAGCCGGCCGGCTTGTCGGCCAGACATACGGACATACCTCCTGAAATCTGAAGACAAACACACCGTGGATTCTGTCTCTAAATTGTTCCGTAACATTTACTATTCTTTTCTGACCTCTGTATCACGCTCAGAGGAATTCTGACCCGATGCGCGCACACACTCACACACGCTCAGACACACACACAGAGCGCGCATCGAAAAAACTGTCAAAAAAGCGTTTTTTAAACAGAGTTGTTAATTTGACTGCTGTCATTAAAAGAAACACATGAAGGTCTTTCCTTTAAATGTTTGAGTTGGTGTGGGTTTGTTGGGTGATTTGCTGCATAATAAATGTCAGTGGATTTTCTCACAGCAATATAATAAATCTCACTTTCTGTGGTCTTAGTTAAACACTAAAATTAAATTTAAGTAACAAGTTTGCATTTTAGTGTACACTATGTGCAGTATTTTCTGAAGTAGGAGCAATAGGAGTTCCAGAATGTTAAAAATGCTAAAAAAAAATAAAATAAATTACAACATTTTTTAATTTAAACATTTTTGCTGGTATTTTAGTTGGTGAGGCTCCAGCTTTGAAGGAAGAGATCCAAGATGTAACCACCAAGCTTGGGGAGTCTGGCACTCTGACCTGTGGCATCATTGGAAGACCTCTGCCTGAGATCAAGTGGTACCGCTATGGCAAGGAACTGATCCAGAGCCGCAAGTACAAGATGAGCTCAGATGGTCGCAATCATTCCCTCAGCATCCTGACAGATGAGCAGGAAGATGAGGGCTTGTACACCTGCAGGGCCATCAATGAGGCTGGAGAGATTGAGACCAGTGGCAAACTACGCCTGCAGGCACCACCACAGTTCCACCCTGGCTTTCCTCTCAAAGAGAAGTACTTTGCTGGCGCCGGCACCAGCCTCCGTCTCCATGTTGTCTATATTGGTCGTCCCATTCCCCAGATCATGTGGTTCTATGGCAAGAAGCCTCTGAACCCATCTGAGAATGTGATCATTGAAAACACTGAAAGCTACAGCCACTTGGTGGTGCGGAATGTCCAGAGAAAGACCAATGCTGGGCGCTACAAGGTGCAGCTCAGCAATGTGTTTGGAACTATTGACACTGTGCTACGTGTTGAAATCCAAGGTAAGGAGGACTAGAACAGAGCATCCCTAGGTGAAATGTCAAATGATACAGCTTTGCAATTAAGACAACTATCTATCATCTATCTTTAAATTCAAAGTCAAATGAATAATATCAATATTGTAGGTCAATGTGTTGTGTTGTTTATGATTTTGGTGATTAGACATGAAATTGGTGTTTAGTAAACATTAGTAGTCAAATGCTGTTGACATGTATGAATTTGTTTACTGATTGCTTTTTCTGTTCTTTTCAGATAAGCCATGCATCCCTGAGGGCCCACTGGTTGTTGAAGCCCTGCTGAAGAGCTCAGTTGTCATCAGCTGGAAGACTCCCAAGGATGATGGAGGCTCCATGATCACAAACTACCTTGTAGAGAAACGTGAGGCCAAGGAAGGTGAACAGTGGCACCTGGTGTCATCCTCCATCTCTAGCACCACCTGCCGTGTTCCAAACCTGACAGAGAATGCTGGATACTACTTCAGAGTCTCTGCTCAGAACCAGTATGGTGTCAGTGAGCCTCTTGAGATCCCATCAGTGGTCATTGTCAAGAGTCCATTTGGTAAGCCCCTTCACATTTCTGAGCTTTTGCTAATGTAGCTACGCTTCACTGCAATGAGGCAGACACAATTTTACAAACATGCAAACAATAACATCCTCTGTTTGTTTCTCAGAAAAACCTGGCATCCCACAACAGCCCTTCATCATCAGCTCCACCAAGGACTCTTGTGTGGTCTGCTGGAAGCCTCCAAGCAGCGATGGTGGAGCTAAAATCACCAACTACTACCTGGAGAAACGTGAGAAGAAACAGAACAAGTGGATGTCAGTAACCAGCAAAAAGATTGCTGAGACTAACTATGAGGTCACAGGCTTGATTGAGGGCTTTGAATATGAGTTCCGTGTCAAGTGTGAGAACATGGGTGGTGAGAGCGACTGGAGTGAGATCTCTGAGCCTGTTATCCCCAAGTCCGACCAGGCTCCTCGTGCTCCCACATTCAGGGAGGAGATCAGGGACATGACTGTGAAATACCATGCCAGTGCCACCTTTGTTACAAAGGTACTGTAAACTACCTGGCAAAGAATTCATGCCTGCAAGAAATTAAATCTTTCAATCAATGTTTGTTTTTCCCAGTAATTTATTAGCTCTGTAATTTTTTCTATAACAAGGTGGTGGGACACCCCAAGCCTGTGGTGAAATGGTACCGCAGTGGAAAGGAGATCCTGGCAGATGGAACAAAGATCAAAGCCCTGGAGTTCAAAGGAGGTTATTACCAACTGGTCATCACTGCTGCAGATGAAAATGATGCCTCAGTATACCAAGTCAGAGCAACCAACTCATCGGGATCTATCTCTACAACAGCCAACCTGGAAGTGGAAGGTAATGATAAAATTATAACTACATTTATGTTTCAAAGTTAGTCCTCCTCTTTTAATTCTGTGTTTTTATGTGTAGAAACATAATAAAATAAATCAGATTGTTGCTGGTCTTGGTATCAGGCAAATACACCCTCAGATGAACATGTAACTTCATTATAAATCATTATATATTTAACTTAATGAAGCCAAAAACAAATTAAAAATGTGGGCATGGCTAAATAGCCTTAGTGCTTTAATAGCATTTAGGAGGGTAAGCTGCAAACTGCTAATCATCAGTCCTCAATAAAAGCAGAGTTTGTGGCAGTTTGCTGGTCTGGAGCATTCGGGTGTGAATTAAAACGGTGCAGAGAAGAAAAGACATTAGCATTGGTCTTAGAGAAGTGGTCGTTGCCACATATCAATCCAAAGAATTTGGAGTTTAACGCTCTACAGTGAGAAAATTTATTCACAAGTGGAAAGTCTGCAAGACCACCTTCCCAGGAGTGGATGTCCCAGCACATTAACCCCAAGGTCAGACTGTGTGATCATCAGAGAAATACAATCAGAGAATTACAAAAAAACCCCACAAATAGTTACTTCTCAGACCCTGAAGATCATGAGAGCAATTAGAAGACTGAACAAGTATAGTTTGTTAGGAAGGGTTGCCAGGAGGAGAACATGAAAGCACGACTGAACCTTAGTTATGCTCAAAATTCTTTTTTTTTTTTGCTTCATTTTTCTTGGATGAATAATGACTCTGTGAAAACAGGTATAAATTCTTGTACATCTGAAGTTCTTTTGGAACATGACTGTTGATCTTTCACATAATCCATAAAGTTACTGTATATCCTTTTCTGGTCTTAATAACAAACTGTTATTTATATCACTTTTTGTTCACTTTAATTCCAGTTCCTGCTAAGATCCACCTGCCTGAAGAGCTCCAGGGAATGGGAGCAGTGCATGCTGTCCGTGGTGATCACATCACCATCAAGATTCCCATCTCTGGCAAGCCTGAGCCAGCAATCACTTGGCAGAAGGGTCAAGAAGTCCTCTCTAACTCTCCTTATTATCAAGTCATCACCACCAGGTCTTTCACTTCCCTGGTCTTCCAGAAGGGAGTGCAGAGGAGGGATACTGGTTACTACAGTATTACTGCAAAGAACAGGTTTGGGACGGACAAGCAAACCATTGAGGTGAACGTGGTTGACATACCTGAGGCTCCAAAAGCACTTGTGGTTAGTGACATTGCTCGGGACTCTATCACCCTAACCTGGGAGCCCCCTGCCAGTAATGGCGGAAGTGACATCATTAGCTACATTGTGGAGAAGTGTCCCACAACTGCTGACAGATGGATCCGTGCAGGACAGACCACTGACTGCAGCATCACTATCATCAACGTATTTGGAAAGACCAAGTACCAGTTCCGTGTCATTGCTGAGAACCAGTTTGGCCTGAGCCCTCCTTCTGATCCAACTGAGCCCCTCACCACAAAGGAGGACAAGTCAGTGATTAGGAACTATGATGAGGAAGTAGATGAAACCAGAGAGATCACCAAGGAGGAGGCTCTATCCTACAAGGTGAAGGAGCTGTCCTCTAAGTATATCATCTCAGAAGAGCTTGCTCGCTGCCAGTTTGGAACAGTCCACCGCTGTGTAGAGACTGCCACAAAGAAGACCTTCATGGCCAAGTTTATCAAGGTTAGAGGAACTGACCGCGAGTTGGTTCTCAGAGAAATTGAGGCACTCAATGTAGCAAGGCACAAGAATATCATCTACTTGCATGAATACTTTGAAAGCATGGAAGAGATCATTCTGATCTTTGAATTCATTTCTGGGGTAGATATATTTGAGCGCCTTGGCACCAGCAACTTTGAGCTTTCAGAGCAGGAGATTGTCCGCTACCTGAGACAAGTCTGCTCTGCCCTCAACTTCTTGCATAGCCAAAACTTTGGCCACTTAGATGTCCGCCCTGACAACATTGTCTACACCACAAGGAGAAGCAACATCATAAAGATTATTGAGATGGGCCAGGCTAGGCTTCTGGTGCCAGGTGAAAACATTAGAATGTTGTTCTCTGCACCAGAGTATTATGCTCCTGAGGTCCACCGCCATGACCTGGTCACAACAGCCACTGACATGTGGTCTGTTGGTGTTATAGCCTATGTTCTGCTCAGCGGTTTTAATCCATTTGCGGCAGAGTCCACTACAAAAATGATTGAGAACATCTCCAACTGTGAGTATGTTTTTGACAGTGAAGCTTTTAAGGACATCAGCCTGGAGGCTATGGACTTTGTGGACAGACTTCTAGTCAAGGACATGAAGCTCCGTATGACAGCCCATGAGGCTCTTGAGCATCCATGGCTCAAAATGAAGATTGAGCATGTCAGCAACAGGGTCATTAGGACACTGAGACATAGAAGATACTACCAGACTTTGGTAAAGAGGGTGGACACAGTTGTATCAGCAGCTCGTGTGGCATATGGTGGTGCCTTCAAAAATCAGAGAGGACTGGCTGTAGGTAAAGTGAAGATTGGAACTGAGTATCGTGGCCTCCGAGCTGGTCCAGTCATGCATGGCTCAGCTGAGGAAGGTGGCCATGTCAGATTCACATGTAGCATTGTCAACTATGATAGGAGTACACAGGTGTCATGGTACTTTGGAAACCGTCAACTTCACCCAAGTCCCAAGTATGAGATTACATACAGTAATGGTTTTGCCAGCATCTATGTGAAAGACATTGAAGACCGTGATGATGGTGTCTACAGATGCAAGGTCGTGAGTGATGATGGAGAGGACAGTGCTTATGGAGAGCTCTTTGTTGAGACAGTGAGGAGCATCAGAGAGCACTATATTAGCCGCTCCATCAAGAAACTGAGGAAGAGAGTTGACAGGACTAAACTCTTGCAGAGACCGCCAGAGTTCACTTTGCCTCTCTATAATTGCACTGCCTATGCTGGTGAAGATGTTCGCTTTGGTGTCACTATTACGGTGCACCCAGAGCCTCATGTAACATGGCTAAAGAATGGAGAGAGGATTAAGCCAGGTGATGATGAGAGTAAGTACACCTTCACCAGTGATAAAGGTCTGTACCAGCTGATGATCCACAATGTGGATATGAATGATGATGCAGAATACAGCGTTGTAGCCCATAACAAGTTTGGAGAAGATAGCTGTAAAGCCCGCCTCACTGTGACACCTCATCCTGTGATGGAGGAAACTATGAGGCCAATGTTCAAACGTCTGCTGGCTAATGTTGAGTGCATCGAGGGACATAGCATCTGCTTTGAGCTCAGAGTCTCAGGAATCCCAACTCCAACTCTAAAATGGGAGAAAGATGGTCATCCACTACAGTTTGGTCCCAAAGTCATTGTCATACAGGAAGATGTTGACTACTATGTCTTGCACATCAGAGAGACTCTCCTCGAGGACTCTGGTGTGTATAAGGTTACTGCAACCAACTCTGCTGGGTCTGTAAGCTGCCAGGCTACATTGAAGGTTGACCGCCTTACGTATGCCAGGAGAGAGTACAAGAGCGAGGAGGAGAAATATAGACACATACAGAAACAAATTGAAAAGACCAACAAGATGGCTCAACAGATTGTTGCCACTGAGGAACTTGTACCTCTTAACCCCACAGCCCAAGAGGCTCTCAAATTTGCTGCAGAGATGTACAAGCCTGCAGTGAGCACCAAGAACATTGAGGGCGAGTTTGACATCACAGTTGAGAAATCTGAGACCAGAAAACTGGAGGAGGAGAGGAGGATTTTCATGCCATATGAGATCCCTGAACCTGTGGTTCATGATCCCAGAGTTCTGGATGTGGACAAAGCGATCAAACAATTTGTGCCTCTTTCTGACATGAAGTGGTACAGAAAGCTGAGAGACCAGTATGAAATACCAGAGAGGATGGAGAGGATTGTGCAGAAGAGGCAGAGACGCATTCGTTTGTCTAGGTGGGAGCAGTTCTATGTAATGCCGCTTCCTAGAATCACTGACCAATACAGACCAAGATGGCGTATTCCAAAACTCACTTTGGATGATCTGGAGACTGTAAGGCCTGCACGTCGTTCCCCTTCTCCAGAATCTGAGGCCTCCTTCAGATCGAGGAGGAGATCTCTGGGAGACCTTAGTGATGAGGAGCTGTTGATGCCTGTGGATGACTACCTTTCCATGAGGAGAACAGAGGAGGAGAAAATTATGCTGGATGATGAACTGGAGCTTGGATTTTCTGCTTCTCCTCCTGTAAGCCCTGTCCGTGTTGAGCGGTACGCCATTGTACATGAAGAGAGGAGGCAAGAGGTCAAGCATGACGCAGCTGAGGCTGTGGAGACAAAGAAGAAGCGCACTGTTTCTCAGTATATGAGGAGGAGAAGGTCACTGTCTCCTACATACATTGAGCTCATGCGTCCAGTCTCAGAGCTGATCAGACCACCACGTGCCAGGCCTCCTGTGGAAGCAGAGGGAGAGATCGTGGAGAGGAGGTCACCAACCCCAGAGAGAACCCGTCCCCGCTCACCCAGCCCCATCAGATCTGTTGAGAGGTCATCACGCTCCTCTTCCAGGTTTGAACGGTCTGCCCGTTTTGACATCATGTCCCGCTATGAGGCCAGAAAAGCCGCTTTGAAGTCTGAGAGGAAATATCAAGTGGTTAGCCAGACACCTTTCAGCTTGGACCACACGCCCCGTGTGACGGTCAGGATGCGCTCTCATCGCATACCAATTGGTCAACACACCAAATTCACCCTGAACGTCCAAGCTAAACCAGAGGCTGAGGTCAATTGGTTCCACAATGGAACAGCTATATCTGAGAGTAGTGAGAAATATGTGTTCACCAACATGAGTGGTGTTGTGTCAATCACTATTCTGGACTGCCAGGAAGAGGATAGTGGCACATACCGCTGTGTGTGCTCTAACTCCAAGGGAGAAGCTTCAGACTATGCCACCCTGGAGGTGTCTGGTGGTGGCTACACCACCTTCTCCTCTTGTCGCAGAGATGAGGAAGCTCCCAAACCGTATGTCCCTGAAATCACTCGAATTGACCACTATCACACCACCCAATTTAAAGCTGGCTATGCGTCTGAGACCCATTTTGAGGTGGAAGAGAGCAAGTCAAAGCTGACAGAAACACATGAAGTTGTGACACGTGAGAGATATGCTGCCTCCTCAGAGAGGTACTCATCTGCAGAGAGGTATGGCTCATCTATCAAGTATGCTTCAACTGAATATCTGTCATCTGGTTCCTCCTACTCGTCTGATAAGCTTTCTCTGGCTGAGAGACACACCACATCTGACACTAAAGTGAAGTCATCTGCAGCTGTTACTGAGGATGTTTCCGTCCACAAAGTGAAGCCTTCTCTTCCTGCCAGAATCCTCACCAAGCCCCAGTCTGTGTCAGTTGCAGAAGGAGAGGCAGCCAGATTCTCCTGTGATATTGATGGGGATCCTGCACCCACTGTAACATGGATGTACGAGAACAGGACCATTGTGTCATCTCATCGCATCCATGTCACCACCACACAGTACAAATCCAGCCTGGAGATCTCGTCTGTGACTTCCTCAGATGAGGGAAGTTACATGGTAGTGGTTGAGAACTCAGCAGGTAGACAGGAGGCTCACTTCACTTTGACTATCCGTAGGCCAGCTCCCAAAGAGGAGGTCAAAGCTGTCAAATCACCTGAGCCCTCTGTAAAGTCACCCACTCCCAGTGTGAAGTCACCAGAGCCTTCAATCACATCCCCAGTTCCGAGTGTAAAGTCACCCGAACCCAGCATCAGATCCCCTGAGCCTTCAGTTAAATCACCAGCTCCAAGCATTAAGTCTCCAGAATCAAGTGTGAAGTCACCTACACCAAGTGTGAAGTCTCCAGAACCAGCAGGAATTAAATCTCCAAGGAGTGTCAAGTCTCCTGAGCCTTCTGCACCCTCTCCAACAACCAGTTTAAAATCACCACCACCAAGTGTCAAATCTCCTGAGCCTGAAGGAGTTAAGTCACCAAGAGGTATAAAATCTCCTGAGCCTAAACTCAAGTCAACAGCACCCATCAAGTCACCTGAACCCGAGGAAGCAAAATCTCCTCGAGGGGTCAAATCTCCAGAACCTGCAGGAATTAAAACACCAAAAGGTGTGAAGTCCCCAGAACCAGCTGGAATCAAATCACCAAAGGGCATCAAGTCCCCAGAACCTTCAGGCATTAAATCACCAAGGGGGTTGAAGTCTCCTGAGCCTGAGGGGATCAAATCACCCCCTAGGATGAAGTCTCCTCCTCCCATCATGTCCCCCAAAAGGGTTGTGTCTCCACCTACTGTCAAATCCCCAACCCCAAAATCTCCTAAGGTCCTGAGTCAGTTAACAGCCGAAGCTTATGAGGGCTCAGTCAGGATGTCCTGTGTTTGTGAGAGCAGTGTGAAGGAGGTGGTGTGGTATGTTAATGGGAGGAGGCTTTCACAAAGCAGCCGCTTTGAGATGCACTACTCGGAGGGCTCTTGCAGCCTTAAAATCCATGATTTGGCAGACAGTGATCAGGGAGAGTACACCTGTGAGATGACATCGGAAGGAGGAGTATCCAAGTCCTCATTCTCCTTCACTGGTCAGGTGTTCCAGTCCATACGCATGAAGATCACAGCCTACCGTGAACAGCAACTGGCACTTAAAGGTGAGGACCTCCCTGAAACATACAAACTGATTTAATTCAGTTTCATGCTAAATACAACTGTGACATAGTCTTTGTGAAGAGACTGACATTTGCTGTTTTCATCTCTGTCCCCTGTAGGATCGGCGATGATGAGTCATAAGGAGATGTCATCGTCCATGATGATGAAGAAAGAAATCCACACAGTGGAGGAGTCGTCCTCCTTCTCTTCCTCTGCCCAACAGGCAAAGTTGTCGTCCATGATGGAGTCAAGCTCCTTCAGTAGCTTGGCAGCTGAGATGAAGTTTGAGACCATGTCCATGTCCAGCATGTCCTCCATGGCATCTGAGACATATGCTATGAGCTCCAGCAGCCTCACAGAGATGGCCTCTCATATGGAAGGATCCTCACTGAGAGCAATTGGTAAGAAAGAAAAAAGTTATTTTAGCAGAACCAATTCTTTTTGTACTAAGCTAAGCTAAATTTCATTTGAGCTAAAAATTAAAAAAAAACCTGAAGTGACTATAGATGAACTGATGTGTGGTTCCCAGGTTCTGCTCCCAGGATTGAGGCTCTGCCAGAGGACATCAGCATCGAGCCGGGGAAAGTCCTGACAGTCGCCTGTGCCTTTTCTGGTGATGCCAAACACATCGAGTGGTCTCGTGGAGGAAGAACCATTGAGGTTACTGCTGGTGGACGCTTCCACATAGAGACCACAGAGGACCTGACCACCCTCATCATCACTGGGGTGAAAGAGGAAGATGCTGGAACCTATACCCTCAAACTGTCCAATGAGATTGGATCTGACACAGCGACTGTTCACATTAGCATTCGATCAGTGTAAAAAAAAACAAATCTAATGTTCCTATCTTCCCCTTTTCCCTACTTTCATGCCTTTTTATTTATTAATTGAGCAAAATAATCTACTTGATAAAGATCTGGATTTCTGTTCTTGTAAATATGAACTATTTTTGTACCAATCTTGACATTAATTTATGCCAAACTAGACTAAAGTCTAAAGTTGTTGTAACATGTGCCATATTGGATAACTATGACTTGGGATTTTTGATCCATTTTTCTGTGACATGTACATAATGTATATAGCCGAATTTAACGGTTATGGGAGATGTTATGCATTGTTATTTATGACA
>JAUBNQ010000013.1:1088089-1101723 GCA_032353495.1 Ctenopoma kingsleyae
TTTTTCTCCCTTTTCAACTCCCGTTATGATCATCAGTCAACTTACACCTGTACTCCGCAGGACATTTGCAGCCCAACCTGCAAAAACAACACTCACAACCATAAGATCTGCATTAGTAAGTGTGTCATAGGTAAACTGTCGTTCAGTGTAGGAACACCTGCCCCCTCTTACAATCTCTAGAACTCAACATTATTTACTGTTGGATTAAAGTGAACTGCACTGCACGAGGTGTACCTAATAAAGTAATGGTTCCTAAATTATTTTACAATATGACAACAGAGTCAGAGCCATGAAAAGCTACGAGGAGACGAACAAGGAGTTCTACAGCCGATGGTGAGGCCCCCAGAGCCCTAATCTCAACATAGTAGAGTTAGTCTGGGATTACACGACGAGACAGAAGCACTGAGACTGAATCCATAGACCTACAGAGGACAGTTCTCCAACCAACCTAACGGATACCACGTGTTTTGATTCAGTTCAGTGATCCTGTGCTCACCTTACTGTCAGTGTAACTGTTCTCCAGATGTTACCTGATGTGTTTGCTTCTCGTCCTGCTCGTGTTTTAGCGGCTTGTGGTGCTGCTGCTCTGTTGTGATGCAGCACCGTGTGGCTGAACTCTTCCTGCATCACCTACACACACAGACACACACACATTTCCCATTGTGGATCTGGAACTCCCGGACCGTCTGGGGACATGTCATTGGCTCCGTGAATCAGATTCATTACCTGTGGGTCCAGGTGTTTGCTGATGTGTTTTTCCAGGAAGGGGCGTCTGAGGACAGAGTTGATTGAGGGACGGTCGCGGGGGTTGACCTGAAGAGTGTATATGTGCATCATGAAAGTGAAATGAAATGAAAACCCAACTGTAACAGTGTGAGTTTTAAAAACACTGAAACAATCACATGTGCATAATTCTTGAGTGAAAAGTCCGGAGCGTCAGCGCAGACAATAGAAGCTTCCTCATATGCAGCTCAGACTATTTCCTGTCATTCAGCTTTTCACTTTCCTCTTTAAAAATGCTTGTTTGAACACAGGAGGAGGAGACTAAGGAAAAGTCTTTCTTACTTTCTCTAAACATTTAGATGAAGCAGCAGATTCCAAAGCATGTTAGAGCAGTTTCCTGTCTTCATACTGGTTTCATACTGGTTTTAATGGTCAGGCGTGGATTTTAGAAGGTGAAAATGAAAGTTTGATACACACGAAGAGAAACATTAGTTCTTCCACGTAGAAACGTCACAAAAGAGTTTAAACAAACATCAAACTCCATCTTCAGGATACTGAAGGATAAGTACTCAGACAGCTCACTCAGGTAAAAGTACCAACACAACTGTAGGTACACATCCTGCTTTCAAAATCTTCTTTGGGCCTCCAACAGTTGTTGAAAATGAAATGTGAGAGGTCTAGAGGACAAATGTCTCGTTGCTGGAACTGAAGACAGAAGTTTGAAGGTTGGCAGCCTAATGTTAATCACTCATTAATTTATGCTGTATGTTGCTTTATGTTTGAACCGTAATGTTCGACTTCGCCTGCTTTCTCCTTCTACGGCAGCCTCACAGTGTTCTGCTGCAGACCGGTCCACAGCGCCCCCTACAGTGTCGGATGGCAACAACAGGAAGCATGTGTACCCCACCCATCACCCAGTGACAGCTGGGATCAGCTCTAACACCCCTGTGACCCTTAACAGGATAAAGAGTTTAAATAACAGGTGGATGAAATTTAAAAGCTTAATCTGTGAAGTCAAACTTTATCTGTCACACACGTGTACTGGTGCAGCACAGAAAATCAAATCCTTCCCTCTGAACTGTACTTAGTTATTTTCTGCAAACAAACAGTGTCCCACCTTGAAAAGTTGGGTGAGCAGCAGGCGGAGGTCGTAGGAGTAGCGGTTGGGTACTGGGTTGTAGCGCCCCCTGCTGATTTTATTGACTAACTGCCGTAAACTGCTGCCCTCAAACTGCAGGTGAAGACACACACAGAGTGGACTAACAAAGTTTTCTGATGATCAGTTGAATAAAACTATTTTAAAGAATAGGTCGCTCAGTTTATTAGGTACACCTAGTAAATATTTATACTACTTTAGCCTATAAAAAAGCGTTCACCTCCTCCAGCTGTTTCGCACCTTTGATAGTTTGATACTGTAAATGCACCAGTGATGATTTAGGGGGTGAATACTTGCAATCACTTATTTTCAGTTGTATATTTTGAATTCATTTACATGACTGATGAGATGAGATCTGTTTTCATTTTGACATGAAAAGGTAATTTTATTTCTACACTACTCTACACTTAATTCATAACTTAACCCTTACTATTTAAAACCAAAAACAATAAAAACCCTCTAATTTAGATTGCATCTTTACCTTTAACTTGGGCTCTTTGTTTAAGTAGTACTTATTTTTATTGTATTTAGATCTAGGGTTTAAACTTTCTTTGTACTTAGTTTTGTACAGACATAAAGAAGGAAGCGGTTCAGGGTGCATATCACTGCGTGTTGTACTTGTATAGCTATGCATGTGACAAAGAATCTAGAATCTTGTAAAAGGTGAAACCCTCCGGTGGTTTGTGAATATACTGTAAATACTAGGTTTTTGTTATGTTATTAAAACATCACTAGAAACTGCATTAGTTTTAGTGTGGTGTACCTAATAAAGTGGGCCATGTATTTATTACAGGCATTTTGTGATTTGCTGTTATTACATGATGATAGAATAAAACGACAAAGATGGAGAAAAAGATGTGACACAGGACAATGAACTAATGCAGTAATATTTGTGTTATTCAGTGTAAATCTTCCACTGAGTACCGTGTACAGACTAAATGAGTGTGAAAGCTCAGTGTTTCCAGTTGTGTATGTGTGAGCTCACTGGATGTCTTAGGGTGCACAGTTCATACAGGACACAGCCCAGAGACCAGATATCCCTGCAGAGAGGACAAACACAGACACATTTGCTTAATGAAGAGGATTTGAAAAGGAATCTGTTACATCACACCAAATGTTCTCTCAGCTCAGTGTTGATGTTGTGTCTATAGAGTCACCGCAAAACTGCACTTTTGGTACATGTTGTGTAACTTGACATATTTCATGTTGAAGCAGAATAACAGGGCAGGGCTCAACATCTTCCCTGTGCCCTTCAGCTGAAGGCATAAACATCAGGAACAAAGACATGATGTTAAAATTCAGAGCACCCAAGTGTCCAATCAGAGCAGAGCTACCGACAGAAAAGTGCAGTAAAAAGGTTTTCATCGATCTGCGTTTTGGCTGAGAACCAAGAGTGTGCATGCAACTGTTCTCTACTGTAGTACTGAGTCAGGACACACTTTCAGAATCTTCACAACATGTTTTAAGGTTAAGTTCAGGACTAGTGTTAGATTAAAGGCACGATCGGGGGTTTGTGCATGTTATGTAAACCAGGGTCTCACAAATTTAGAAGTACAAGCATTTCTGTGAGAGTGTGGGAAAGAGGAAGTCACTCTGACCTCAGCTGTATCAAAACAAGCGTGCAGAGGAGAACAGAGCGGTGATCTGTCTGCACACAGAGGAGGCACTGAATAATAATTCTATTGATGTGTTTGCTGCATCTGCAGTTTCCTGTTAGATGAAATGAACACTGCTCTGAGTGAATGTGCTGCAGTGGGACCAGATGGTGACAGTATGATTACAGAACTATGTTCTCTAATCACGCCCATGCACCAGGGACAACTAAAGACTGTGTTGGGGCAAGAATGCGAAAGGGGGAACCTCCTGTCTGTGCACACATAAGAGAGGGGGTTCATTTCTGACACTGTGTTCTAATGCAACATGCAATCATTAACATGGAGGAACTGAGTGCTGCTAACTGACTGGATTCACTGCAGGTTACATTAAAAACGACACTAACATGTTTACAGAGTCGTATTTCCCCACAGTTTGGAACTTGGAGATACTAGATTCCGAGGTTTAGGAGTCAAATTTCAGTGTTAGGACACAGCTGTATTAATATTTCAGTGTTACTGCACAGGCTCTTCTTTAGGTGTTAGTCACAGAAACATGACTTGTGCACTTTTACATCCTCTACACAAGAGTCCTGTGCACTGAAAAATGAAAGAGTGCTGTGCAGACCAAAGACCATACGTACGTCTTGTTGTTGTACGGTCGACTCTCGCAGATCTCCGGGGAGAGGTAGTATGGTGTCCCAACACAAGTCCTGGCCAGCTCCATGGTGCTGAGCAGTCACAGAAACACACTGAGTCACATTTTGAATATGTTTTCCCTCATCTGTAGGATGCTCTGCAGAATACAGCTCTTAGACCTACAAACACGTCTGCAGTCATTCATCCTTCACATACGTCCTAAAGTTTCCACAAAAATGTTAATAACAATCTGATGTCATCAGTCAGAGTTGATTCAATCCAAAGTTTGTCAATGATGACCAGACAAGTTGACAGTACTGAGGTGTGGAGGGAACAGAAAATGGAATGTCACAATAAGAGTAGGGGACAGGAAGTAAATCTGGAGAGATCATGACAAAGTTAGGCTTTTTTTCTGTGTCCTTGTTGAGCTGCAGTGAACAGTAACATACAGAGCACGTGTAATTCACACTGCACTGCTCAAGCCTCATATACAGCACAGACAAACACATACAATAGATTTTTGCAACTTCGACTGGAAGCACTTTATGCAAGGATCTTTTAGTAGTAGTAGTAGTAGTAGTCTGTGGATATAGGAATGTGACTACTGCTTTAAGACAGACTTGAAAACTGACTCCATCTTTTAAGACCTTTGTTTTCTGGTCAAATAACACTGGGCATTAGAAACAGAGAAGCTGACAGGATTAAGCCTATCCAGCATTAAATCTGTGTAGTGCTTCCTAAGTAGCCAAGCTGTTACCCAAATACTGTTAAACTGTCTGCTCAAGTTCCTCCACACCAAACTGGGAAAACATTTCTTTGTGCACACAGTCACTGTTTTGTTGAGACAGGAAGTTCCTTCCTGAAACTGCTGCCAAAAACCTAAAGGAACACTATCACCAAAAATATCACTCAGTGCATTTACAGGCACTCAAATAACCAGGTTACATGCAGCACATAGGTAATCTGATTTCTTCTCTACCCTGAGCTGATTCAAGAAGCATGGTTCACAGATTTTAACCAGGCTTCCCGTTTACATGGTAGTTAGGGTTAGAAATCATAGGTTGGTATGAGTCTGCAGCACAAATAAACACAGGTTTATATGTGAAGAATTCCCGTTGTTGAAACAGTAGAAAAAAGTAGATTAAAGTATGTGGACTAAACACGTCTATGTACTGACCATACAGTAGTTTAAAAGATCCCTCACAGGCCAAAACCACATTCTTACTGTGTTCATAGTCGGCCAGAACTCACTTCTCTCACTATGCTGAACACGATCTTATTTTATCTAGTGTGAAAATATAAAAACACGCACACGCACACACGCTGTGTGTTATTTACAGATACAAATTTGTTCCCCATTTTGTCATGAGCTCAGTTTGATTGTTACGGTCCAACAATTATTTCCACGCCCATGCGTGTTTACATGTCCTGGTCGACAGTTTGTGGAATGATAATGACTTGTTTGGAGGTCTTCCATGTGTGACACAGCTCTCGCTGATGAAACAGCTGCACTGTGTGTAGGAGTATGTGTGTGAAGATGACACTGACTTACTTATTCAACATTCTTGCGATTCCAAAGTCCCCGAGCTTTGCTTTCATCCCTCTGCTGGTGAGGAAGATATTCTAGACCAGAGGGAGAGCAGGAATAAAAGCATGTCTGTGTGTGATGTGCACCTCACAGTGTGTGTGAATGTGTGTGTAAGCAGATATGTCTGATGACAGACAGTGATGGCTGTGAACAGAGACACAGTCTGTGGTCAGCTGTGAGGAGGTATTCTGGGAGCTGGCACAGAGCAAAGTCTTTGTTCAGTACAAAGCTCTGGACAGTTCAGCCATACAATCCCCTCAACTCTGTAATGATGATACGTTCATTAAAAAGCTTAACCTCAGGGTCTGCGGCAGCGTTGTTTAACACACACGGTGTACAGCATGTAGAGTGCAGGAGGACCACTTCCAAATGTTGTAAATGTTTTTCTGTATTAACCTTTTATGTGTAAAACATCTGGGCACAAACGATGTTACATGTTAACACATATAGGAGGCTTAGCTGTGTCTTTTTTACTTTATTCACAGTTTTATCCACTGTTCAGTCGTGTTAACTGATTTTACAGTTATACTTTGGTAGCTTGATGAGATCTAACCTCTAGCAACACGCTGGCTAAATGTGGCTGAAGGATGACAGAAGAGGTGATGTAATAGCAAAGTGTCACTCTGGCTCAGGTTGCACTAAAATTTGGGGTTTACAAGGCTTAAAGTGACAGTTCTGTCACATGTAGGCTTAAATTCATGTCTGTAACATCGTAATTTAACTGTAGCATGTTTTCACTGAGACCATAGTTAATAAAAAAACACATACTCCACATTAAAAGTCAAATTAAACAGTCAGTTCCATGTTCTGCTGTTCACTGTGCCTGTGTTATTTTTAGTGGCAGTGTTTGAGTAAAACAGTCATTCTGATGAACTACCACTGAACTTAGTGTTAGTGTCCACAGAGCACGTAAACGTCTTTGTTTGGAGTAATTACATGTTTTCCTGCTGCTCTGTGAGGAGCTGCATCTGTGTAAAGACAATGTCACATCTGATCACACCACCATTACACTAATGTCTGCGTAAGACAAGTTCCTTTCTTCAGTCCTTTGTGAGACTGAAATGTGTTTCTGGGTTAAAGGATCCGCAGTTCATCAGTTTGACAGTGAATGAGGTTTTCTGACTTGGAAGATCTGGTTTCACTTTGTCTCTATTCAGCAGTTGTGTTTACAGTATATTTTATTTTAGCTTAATGTGATTTCATTACTTTAATTGGACTCGACACTGGGGCAGTTGGGTGATATGTTTGTGAAGGAAACTGTTTTAATGCTAAAGCATTCAGAAGAGACCAGAGGTTTAAGAACATGAATGAACTGGATGTGAGATTGTGTGCAGCAGCAACACGGGTCCCTGATGTACCTGAGATTTGATGTCTCTGTGGAGAATCTTCCGGTCATGGATGTGCTTGAGGCCGAGGCTGATCTGAGTGAACCAACTCACGATCTGAGGAACACACAGCCCAGTTTTAATAAATGTGTGTGTGTGCGCGCTTTAGTTGTCCTAAAAAGTCAAGTTTCAGGTTTAGAAATGAACGTGTGTGTGTGTGTGTGTACCTGCTCCTCAGAGAAGTGGACTCCTCTCTGCAGGTTGATCTTCTTCATCAGATCTCCTCCGTCACAGTACTCCATCACTATATACAGGCTGCCCTTCTCTTCACAAACAGACAGTAAACCGTATTAACTGAGTGAAACTCTGCTGATATAAATGTGTGGAGGCGCACACACACACACACACACCCTGAAATGACGTGACGAAGGTGACGATATTTGGGTGTTTCATCTTGGACAGCAGTGTCACCTCTTTCTTGGACGCTTCCCTTTCCTTCGCTGAGATCTGAGCAGTAAACACATCTGATTAATCAAACAGACCAAATGAGCAGTAACCTACAACAGCTACAACATCCACATCAAACTAAACATGTTAGCGTCACCTACTTTTGTGAGGCTGATCTGTTTGACCACACAGTGGCTGTCTCCACCTCCCCCTTTGTCCCTGACCAGGAAGGCTTTCCCAAACGCACCCTCTCCGATCTGACGGACAACCTCATAGTTGTTCATAACACCTGGAAGACCCGCATCAAAAAATACATTTGTGAGAGGAAGAGTCTGGAAAATGACTCACCCTCTGATAAACAATCACGTCCATAATTTGGTCAGAGACACAGTTTTAATTGGTTTGGCTGTGTGGGACACTACAATGTATTAAACTGTCAGCTTTACTTCAGGGTATGATCAAAATACTGTACGAACCATGGAGGAACTACAACAACATATTGTTAATTATTATTTTTCTCGATTCTGATACTCAGCATACAGTTATTTCCATTATTCCACCAATCTGGTAACTGTCTGTCCAGTTAGTCCTCGAGCTGCAGTTAACAGTGAAAAACTAATGAGAAAAGTAAAAACGTTTTAGATTTAAGAAGCTGGAACCATCAAACATTTGGAGAAAAACATCTTTGATGAATAGAGATGATCAAATAGGAGCCGATTAATTGGTTGAGTGAGTTTCAGCAGTTAGTCAAAAATATAGAAATTTAGAAGTTTAGTGTTCTTATTATATTATTCTTACATACAAAATGACAGAGACAGATTTTTTGACGGTTGTTGTAATTTGAAAATGACTCTGTCAGTTCAGTCTAGTGACATAAAGTACTATAAACGAATAAATTTAAATGAAAATATTAAAGTAGAAGTACTTAGTTGGACGTTTTCACCACTGTCATTAGCAGAATTACTATTGTCATCTCTATCTCTATAACGTTATATACACCATACAACAGGTAAAAACTAATGAAACTTTATACTGTAACATTAATTATATTCTTCTGTTAGTAACACTAACCTAAAGGTAATAAGAAATAGCAGCAATAACAGGTATTAAATATGTTCTGGAAAGTAAAATTGACAATATTTGCCTCTGAAATCTAGTAGAAACTGTCGTTTCTGTTAGCTAACTAAGTTACCAGCTAACTAACTAACTAACTGCTGTAGTTAAGGATTCATTTTAAAAAAGACAATATTCCTGCACAGCAGTCAGTGACTTATATCAAACTAACAACCATATGTGCCGTAGTTGATAACATTAATCTTCTTGTGGACATTAATTTAAAGTTTGAAGAGCCCGTTACCATGGAGACGGATACACATGTAGCTAGCGTTCACGTTAGCATGCTAACAGGAGTTCACTCGATGAGAAAACGCCCGTTTTGGTATTTTTAAAGTCTCCACTCACCTTTTCACACACTTTACTGTTCTCAGACGTTTAAGTCACACAGTGAAACAAAAAGACGGTAACGACGAAAAGTCCCAGGACGTTCAATCCCTGAACACTCAACTACGGCAAGCTGCAGGGGAACCCGCGAGGAATGCTGGGAGATGTAGTTGTAGCACTTCTTGTGACTTTCGTAATGATCCGATGGGATTGAATGTTTTGATGAAATACGTCCATTTTTTTATGTGTTTGTCTCTATAGTCGTTTAATTAATCAAATTCAGGCTTAATGACGTTATTTATAACTGTCTGCAGCTTAACTAACTACTTCCACTACTGCAGCTTTATGGACAAACCCAACTCAATTTGCAATAGTTGTTTTAATTCAGTAAATACTTAATTGATCTATTACAAATTTATGTACGTGGACGGGATCTTTTTTTTTTTTTTTTATCTGCACAGTATTTTGAGTTATTTGTATGAAAACACACAAACGCACAGTATCAGTGAATGTGATGTCACCAATAAAGAGGATGTGGCTGTGCAGTCTCTCACCTGTGGGTCTGAAACCAGAGCCACAGGATCCTTACTTAAATCCTCAGTGTGGCAGCAGAGGTTCAGAGCTTTATTCACAGTCACAGATCATGTTGCTGTTGCCACGTTTTAGCGATCACACCCCAGAATCAAATGTCAGGCAGCCGTCATGGGTCTGTAGCTGAATGTTGGGGTTCCTGATGCGTTCAGGGGTCACTTCAGTATGAACTTTAACGTATTTAACGATATACGTATCTGTAAATCACTTGGCAGCTTGTGTCAAAATGAAAATACAGTAAAATTAGTTGATAAAGAAACATTTATAAAGGAGTTAGGTGTGTGATGAGCTGTTACTGACTGTGCAACTCTGATTTTTCAAGGTGACCCTCCACCTGGACTGTTTCCCATGACACCCCTGTGTGAGTCCTTCTAATTAGAGCTTTTAATGAAGAACAAATTTCCACTGTGATCAAATGACATGAAGGTCAAGCACCGCGGCGACAGCTGATCCAGTGAAGCTGCAGTAAACGTCACGTTCATGCATCATCTCTGATAATACTACAAACAGTGTGTACGTAGGTGCTTCACTAGAAGAGCGACTACACCGGGCGGACAGGCAGCTTTTTAACGGAGCCGCATGTAAAAATGAAATAAAGCAGCAGCAAACACCAACAGATAATAAACAATAATACCCTTAATGATAATAATAGACTTTTTCAAAGATTCAAAGTAACGCGTGAACATACGACCTGCATTTAGCTCCATACATTTTACACATTAAACTTTCTATTTCAGTGTGAAGACCCTTCTTACATATTTTATAACTGTCTCTCACATGTATTTCATGTTAAAACAGGTCCTAACGGTGCAGTGAACGCTCACTCTGAAATAAACACAGACAGCATCCCCGTGTGTCGTTTGTGGTTTATTGTGTTGGTCTGTTCATATGTTTATAGAGATTATATACACAAATTAGTACAAGAAGAGTTATCCAAAAAAAATTACACATTCAAAACACAAAAACAAACAAAAAGACAACCTGCACGAAAAAGATTTTAATACAAGTGTGTTTCCTGTGAACTTTATTTTTCTCGTGTATAAACTTAATTTTAAAGCTAAACCAGAGAAGCACATATCCACACACTTATTTTAAGATCATTTTCCAGTTAAGAAAGAACTGGTGCAGTGTGATAACAGCTACAGCAGACATCAAACCCCAAGAACAGAAGTCTGTTTTAAACCAGGACAAGTGAAAGCTGCCTTCTCTTTAAACTGTTCCAACTGAGAGAAAAGACAAACTGTAAGTCTACTCAGGTCTAATAAAATAAATGTTTGTGCTATAACTGCAGTTATGGTGATTAAAATAATTTATTATTTTATGCTCAGCTGACTTTTAACTATGTTCTGTAAAGATCATGATACCCAAAAGACCCCCACCGCGCAGAAAGTGGAAAAACACAAGTCTTCAGCTTTTTATTCAAACAGTGAATATTTCCTAAACAGTCTCACATTTCACTCCTCTCTCTCTCACTCACTCAAACTGGCTGAAGTAAAGGACAGAGGACAAAAGAAGACAGGTGAGGAATAAAAACACAACCTCACTACACCCCAGTGACTTTAAGAGCGGCTGCGAAGCGACGAGGCGTCTTAAGGCTCACAGATCAGAGTCTCCACCACAAACGTGTTCTCAAAGTGACGGATCTTGTGGCAGTTCAGAGCCTCACGTTTCTGCATACCTGTAAGAAAAGCACAGAGTTTTATATCGTACATCTCAAGACCAGAGAACACAGACACGTCTGGATTAGTTACTGTCTTAACCGTACCCAGGATTCTGTCTCTGCGCTGCAGCTTGTAGGTGTCTTTGCCTTGGCAGAGGTTGTAGATGAAGTATCCGAGCTGGTCAATGTGCTCCAGGCGCTCGGTCACCATCATCTCCTCATGGACCAGGTAGGACTGGGGCAGGTAGGTGCCGGCCTGGACACGGACAACAAAACAATTAATACAAGAGAGCAGACTGAGATCACTGAGTACACAGACAAACAGGATTCACAGAACCAGACTCTGGTCTGATACCTTGACGTTGACGAGCAGCTCCAGAAGGTCTCTGGGGGGCATGACGATGGAGGTGTTGAGCGGGATGACGTAGCACTTGTTCAGATTCAGATCCAGGTAGGCGGTCAACCTCTGAGAGCAGACAAACAATTAGAGACCAGGAGAACACGTCCGTACAGAGACCAGTGAATGAAAAACGGATCAATGGATCAGAACCAGGCTTCAGTTAGGAAGGTTCACAGCGTTTATTCCTGATTCCTGATGAACTGCAGCTTTAATGACAGAAATATACACATAATAAATATAAACTATTTAAAACCAGCTCCAACTGACTTTAAATGCAAGTACTTTTACTGATAATTAAGTATTTTAGGTTATTATACTGGTACTTTTACAATCAGAGTACTTCTTCTACTGCCTGTATTTGTTGTTACTGCTCAGACCCTCAGTCATTATACACATTTAAATACTGGTTTACAGTAGAAAACATTAGAATCCAGCTGTCAGCCATGAACCACTTGATGTTTTACAGCTGAATTTAAGTTAAGCTCTTCATCATTTCAGCGTCTCACCCGCTGGAAGTCGTGGACGATGTCTGCAGGGTCTCCATCGTCGAACTCGGGCACGGGGACGTTGATGAGCGCCACCTGGTCCCTATCCAGCACCCGGATCCTCTCCTCCAGCTGTCGCAGGTGGAACTGGTTTGGCAGCTCCACTTCCACCTATAAACCAGTGAAACCAGTTAATCAACCACTCCCTCACTAATATTTAAGGATCCAGCTCCTGTAAATCATGATAACAACATGATCAATCCACAGACAGGCCTGATGTCACTGTAACAACCAAACCTAATGATAAAAACTGACACAAAAAAACACCAGTCTGGTTTAACTGTGTTGTGTAGTATTGTACCTCTTCCTCTGGGATCATGTAGTCCTCCTCACGGTACTGCACCCCACAGTAAAACACCTGACCCTGCTGCACGGACCAGAGACAGAAAAATACTTTATTCACAGAACATCAGCAGCACAGTAATTAATTAATTTAATTTGACAAGTTTTCGGCATCCAAGTGCTCTGAATTTTCAGATATCTAATCCTGGACTTCTTTCTCTGGTTTTTCATTAATCAACTGAACTAAACACTTCTCGACTCCAAACAAAGCTGTGAAAAGCAGATCGAGACGTATCCAACTGTAAAAACAAATCCTTCTTTCCGTCACTAACAAGGAGACGGTCATATGAGCCTTTATCTTTTCCCGGTTTTTATTACCATAAATCCTCTAAATAAACTACACCCAACTAATTTGCTGTTGCTGTGTCAGATTCCAATCAGAAAGTAAAGGTGACAGGTTTACATGGAGAGAGAAGCACAGAGAGAGGTTTCTCTTTAATGACTGTCCTCTGCTGAGAGTCGAGCACAGGTAGGAGATAATCTGAAGACAGTTTCTGGGAAAATGTGAGCGTTGACAGAGAAAGAAATCAGCACCAGATAAGAAGAAGTTGTTTATCATAAGAAAAGAAAAGACTTTATTTAAAGAACATGTGTAATCTGTCCTGTCTTCCTCTTCCCCTTTAGAAGCCCCGTTTTTCTAGCTTCCTGTTTGTCCCCCGACAGACTCGGACACAGGCGTGTTTCTGCTGAGCGGATCTGTGTGAGTGGACACACGATGACCTCCTGAGTCGCACGGTTTGATGCATTTGGCAGAACGATAAGAAAAAGGTTTTAAAAAGTGTGTAAGAGGATGATGCAGGTGTCATGTTGTTCTTTTTAAAAATAGTCAACTGTGAAGTTCACTCTGTAACGTGTGTGGAGCTGCTTCCTCTGTGCCAGAGAGCTCCACTGCTGTTCACAGACTAATACAAACACGTCAGTGAGTTGAATGTTTCTTTATTAGGAAACATGCAGAACAACCATCACCGTTTACTGACGTGACTCAGAAGCTGCTGTATGACTTACATGTGGCTTTGATGTATGAGTAACTATAATATACCCATAAATCCAGATTTAGGCAGGACTTTCCCCTGCTGTGCTGCTGCATGTGTGAACGCACAGACATACGCTCCAGAACTAGTCCAGATATGTGACAGCTTGAGTCTGAGACGTCCTACAGTGGCCACCGAACACAGAATATCTCTAT